>JAPYZI010004505.1:0-13368 GCA_030523105.1 Ophioninae sp. A BG-2022a
TTTGTGAAAGTGCAATACGATGGATCGTAGCTCGCAATTGCTCCCATGGTAACCATAACCTGCACAATTATTTTCAAAATTTTGGTAAATGCCGAGCATGTTCCTCTTAGAGCAAGCGTCCTGCATATACACAGTAAATTTCATTCAAAGCGGTCGAATAGTGTGGAAGAAATTAGATTTTGAAATTTCGATGTGGCTAGGAACGTGTTCGTCATTCCCTTAAGTAAGTTGCTTTCTATCGTTATTCTATGAATATCATTATTACGCATATTGTATTTTTTAAAAACTATTATTATTATTGTTATTACGCATAATGTATTTTTTAAAAACTATTATTATTATTATTATTATCATTATTATTATTATTATCATTGTGTTGTTTTAATTACCCTTTAATTTCAATTTTTTTGTATGAATTTTATCAATTTATTATTTTTATATTATGTTATCTGATGGCGTTATTGGAGCATCTCTCCATCTCTTTTTTTTCTCTTTTATTTTTACTTCAAGTTAAGTTTTGGCTTATTATACTTTTTTATTGTATTTTTTTACTATAATTTTAATTATTGTTAATTTTATTTTGTTTAGTCTATCGTTTCTCCTGTATAATTTGATTTAATTCTATTACTTTGTTTTTGTTAATTTTATTGCATTACTCACTTTATGTTTGCGTTTTTTGGTCCGAAACTTCGCTGAGGCATAATAAATCATATCAATCAATCTCTCTTTCACTCTCGGGATAATTGGAGCGGTTGTGCCAACCACGTTAAATTTTCGCAAAATTTCGTACCGGAATTCTCATTTTCGAGGAAAAGAAAAAATGGAAACGAAAAAGCATGAAACGTTGCACCATCTGACAGGTGATTCGTAGAAAGTTCCAGTATGATAACGAGGATGCTGCGCTTCCGGCACGATTTTTTCTCTGGACCGGAAATCCAATATGTGCATAACCGCGGTATTCTCGATGAGGGATCTCGCACAACGGAGGGGCACTGTCATAAAGTATGCACTTGGCAAAGAATCCGGAGAATTCCCACGCATATATCGGTGCGAATTCTCTCGAAAGCTCTTGGCAAATTGTACGATTCGCTCAGCGCTGCTTTAATGAAGAGTGTCGGAGAGCAGGGCTTTATCAAATTTTCAGTAGAACAAAAAAAAAAAAATGTTCGCCTCAATATTCATTGTGAGTAATTACATTGAGAGAGGAAAGGCTTGATTCTAAATTTTTTTAGTGATAAATTAACGAGCATGTTTTTGGCGAGCAACACAAAAAAATTATTGCGTAATGATTGAAAAGATTCGTACAATTAAATGGTAATCGTTTTTGGAGAAGCAAATAAAATTTACTAAAACAAATAAGAAAATAAAGCATTTAAATTGATAAAAATACAAATTTAATTCGTGAAATAAATTTAAAAAACATGTTTAGTAAAATATATAAAATTTCGTAAAACAAATGAATAAATAAAATTTCGAAACGAAACAAAGTTACTCGGTAAAATCAACAAAATTTATTAAAATTAATAGAACCAAAGATTTATGTGATTTATTCCGTAAAATTGATCGAAAGTAGGCCTCGGAGATAACAAGCGATTATTTATAAATGAGGCAACTGGACGACTTATAAAAAATGAAGCGTTACAGGGTATACCACAAAGTACAACTACCTTTTTTTTCAAACCCTCCTCTTACATAGTTTTTGAGTTTTGCCGTACACGTTTTTATCGGACGTACTGTACGACCGTACTATCTATCTCTTAAAATCCCAATCGTACCAAAAACCCAGAAAATAATACATTTGAATTATTATTCATGATTTCCCGTGAATTTTCTGTGGATTTGAAAATTGTTATAAATCTAGCGAGTAAATCTGGTCCGAAAGTGCTATTTATTTTTAACGATGTCAATAAATAAATAGGTACGTATATACGAATATATAAACACGAGAAAACGTCATTTTGCATTGAATACTCGTATGCGATGTCAGGTATTCCTTTTGGCTGTTAAAAACGCGAGTGTGAATTTTTTTATCCAGCGAATCGTTGATTTTGGGGACGGAACAATATAAAGTTTTTCCGAGACGGTATAACCTCTCTATAAACGCGCTTACATTTATCGACAGATAATACTTAAAATATTGGGGTTAACGTAACGTTCAAGTTTATGAACCGCGTATGATCCTCGAAGTGGAGTGTCTTCGAAATAACTTTTTCGTTTTCGGATACTCAATCGATGTCGCGGGTGGAGAAAAATTCAGTATTTCGAAAGTGTGTACGTGCTCGATATTGTACCTCGGTGCAGCGACGATACCAGTAGTAAAATATTTTCCCTTGCGATTTTTCCCCGTAACTTCCGAGATATTCCGAAAAAAGTTGGCGAGCTATGAATCACGCGTGAATTCGAATTCCATATATTTCTTTCTCGTTCCATTCGTTTCCTGACTTTTTTTCGGACGGTAAGAAAAATTTGTATTTCGTTTTATTCCAAAAATGGACTTTCCGTCAGAACTTTCCGTCAGATACGATATTTCAATAGAACGAGAGCTTATGAAAATCGAATCGCAATAACGCGAAAGCACCGCTGAGTAATGCCACCGCCAGGTGTGGGGGGACAAACAAATGTGACGACAATTGCCAATCAGGCCGAATAAATATCGGTGACCATGAACGAAACAAATTGTCAGGCTATTGCGGTGGCAAGTTTGACTGATTGCGAACGAGATTAAGCCATTTCGTGTAGAGTTCGTTTCACGGGAACGTGACAGGTAAATTGTTCGACGAGGTGTGCGCGCTTGGCGCGAGTTTGTGTCGAAGGCTCGACGTTTCATTGATGAAAGAAAGGCTTTTTACATTCAAATATTTTTTTTATTCAAGTAGTGTTACTGGAAGAATCAAAATTCTCTTTTAATAAAAAATGTTCATTTGATCTCCATTTTTTTTAACTGTTACATAATTATGTAACTTCAATCAGCTTCGAATACATTTTTTATTCAAGCACTGATCGAAGAATGAAAATTCTCTTTTAATAAAAAATGTTCATTTGATCTCCATTTTTGTTAACTGTTACATAATTATGTAACTTCAATCAACTTCGAATACATTTTTTATTCAAGCACTGATCGAAGAATAAAAATTCTCTTTTAATCAAAAACGTTCATTTGACCTCCATTTTTATCCCTTAAACTATTACATAATTGTTACAGTAAAAAAACTTTCACAGTAAAAAACACAGTAAAGAGACATGGATTTTTTTTTACTACGCCTGATAAAACCAATGTCTAGTAAAAAGCAGCCATCCAGCCAGTCCAGTTTGATGTACGAAGGTCAGTCAACATCCGTTTCGTTTTTTTCCTCATTCGCGTGTCCCATGAGTTTGGTCAGGTCTGTAGTTTATATTTTTTTCGCCCGTTCTCTGGCACTCAGGATAAATGTCGTTTCGCAATAGTTTTCGTAAATATTGTTTCAACTGGTAGTCGTCACTCCGATCATCGTACGTTCTTGGAGAGGATCCGGATAAAACAAAGATACGCACACGTGAGTACGCAGGGGTAACGTAACGGTTGATAAAGCTCGTTTGTACGTGTACCGAAGTGGCCGCAAGCTCGAGCGAACTCGTCTGATTGTGAGCCGCGGAATATCCGGGGGGCGCGAGCCAGCGATTGTGCCGCCCGATTAGCTGGCAGCTCCTTTTTTTTTGCGCCTTCCCTAATTGAATCACCACACGAGGTGAGCTCAGCCAGAAAGCTTACGCCCGAGCACTGTGCTCAACGTTCTTCGTATGCCATTCCGGAATCGTTACCCTCTGCTTAAACTCACTCCCACCTCCCTCTCCACTCCACTTCCTATCTCTTCGTGCCTGTACAAACTTACGTCCAATTTCTCTCCGGGATCTTCGAGGAAAGGGATGAAAGGGTGAAATATCCCCTCGTTTCTTGTCTCCATCAGCTTTGTGTTTTTGAGCCGAAAAAAAAACCGTTCGAACCGGCTGTGTTAGTTCCTTGTCGTTTCGCACGATAAAAAGTAGGGATGTATAAATACATTTATTTATTGTATGTATTTATTATTGTTATGGGGTACCATGATGATAATTATGGGATTATTATGAATTACTGCTAACGGCAATAATTCTCATTAATTATATGATAATAATGATAATATTATTAAATTAATGATAATTATTATCATTAGCAGTTATCCATAATAATCCGGCTATTATTATTATGATACTCCATAACAATTCCATAATTATTATGGAATATCATTATAATTACATTCCATAATAAACCCAAACAAACCCAAACATCATAATTAAAAAAATAAAAATTATTATTTCACGGTCTAATTTGCTGCTTCTAGAAACATGAAATTTAGAGGGTATATTTGAAAAGAAATTTTCGCAATTAAAGGTCCAAGTGAAAAAGAGGGTTCAAAATTGTACCCAATTTTTTTTCGTGAATTTAACTACACGGTATTGGGTCCCGAGTATTTTCGTACTAATCGGAGTACTTTTATGTTGATTATTATCCCATTATTTAATATTTTATTATAGTTATATAAATAACTATGAATATATATATATACACAAAAGTAATACAAAATGAAAAACGATGGGTACATGAATATAAATAAACATGTATAAAAACGTGGATAAATGTACCGATCTACAGATCCATGCACGAGGGGAGATCGATGAGAGGACTCAGCCTCGTAATTGCGACCGCGAATAACCATTCGCTCGTGAAAATATTCGGTGCGATGAGCCGGGTAATAAAATAAATAGAGCCCTCATTTAATCTTCCTAATGAAGTTACTTATGTAGAGTCACTTGAACACGGGTAATTATGTGAAATTAAGCTCAGCCGTGGCCCATTATCGTTAGAGCTCGCGTTCGCACGTTTCTAGCGAGGGCACGAGCGTGTTTTACACGAATGAACAGACGAAGCTTCCGGTCGAGCTTTTGGACCGACCAAAGCGATACAGGAGTCGCGCCAACACCGGAAAACACTTTTCGCTTCGGTAAGACGAAGACGATTTTTTTAAATTTTTTAATTTTTTTTTTTTATTATTTTCTTTCACTGATGCAACGTTTAATTTTTTTTCATCGAACGATAAAGAACGTGGTCGAGAAACGCGGATGAATCCTTGAGTTTTTCTACTCACCCGAACGCTCTCGAGCATTTTTAGACTCCACGAGCGCACGAGGACGAGAAGCGACGATTTTTATTCCCCCCCCCCCCCCCCCCCCGCCGCCCCTCCCACCTTCATTATTGTATTTCTATTTTCTCGCTCGAGCAATAAACGGACGTTTTTTCGTTCCCGTTTGATCGACGTATCATCGGGTCGGTCGGTTCTCTCGTGAAAATGTCCAGCCTTCGCTGGACAATGTTGATGGAGGAATGAAGGACGTCGAAGAAAAATATAAAAAAAAATAAAATAAAACAAAAGAATGAAAATAAAACTAGTAAAACGACGACGACGAATCGCTGGCAGATCGTGAGGAAGGTGTCAATCAAAATACAAAATCGTAGGGTATGACAAAAATTGGAGGGTTTTTTTTTTCATTGTAACAATGAGGGAAGAAATGTTGTTTGGAACAAGCTACCTGACCCATGTAAGGCCTACCTTATTTGTTTTTAAGTACAAAAAAAATCTATGAATGTTGAAATAAAACAAAAACGTTTATTTTATTCGTTTATTCAATAATCAACGCGTTAATAATAATTTTGGTTCAGTAAACAATGTTCACTATTAACTATAAGCTTTTTAAAAAAAAAACGTCTTTCGGGCCTTATTCGGACCACTGTTTCTAATAAGACCAAACCCGTTGTAACTTCGTACGAAAAAAAATCTAAAAAACATGTAATCTTCAATTATAATCTTCAATTTTAATAACAACACGTATAGTGCTGATAAATCACTACATATAATTTGAATAAAAATTCACTAAGTAATATTGAAAACATTGTTTTGTTTTCGAAAGATATTGTACGTAGAAATTTAAGAAACGGCTACGTGCGATCCCAGGCTCTGCCTTTTATCGACTGCAAATTTGATTTTTTTTTGTTTTTTATAACAATATTGATTTTTTTGTTATACTGTAATACAGCAATTCAGAATAACATAGACGAAAATTCAGTGTACCTTACCTACTAAGAAATACGACAGTAATTATTCATTGATTCAATGAATAATTACGACAGTAATTATTCATTCATTTAATGAATAATTACTGTCGTATTTCATCAAACACACAACTAATTACATCAAACACACAACTAATTATTTTCTCACGACGAATATTATTATCCTTAAATATATAGTATTTTTTAAATTTAATTTTTTAATTAGTACATTATTTTCCAATAAATCCACTAGTACTGCCTTAATTGCGTATCGTATCGGAAACATCGCGAATCCTCCTGCGTGCAGTCCCACGTTGAAACTCGCCAAAACCCTCGAGCTTTTGTTACCGAATTGCGGAATGTCGAAAATTCGTACGACACAGACGTACCCCAGTTTGTCTGTTTATTCGACTAGACAACAGGCCTCTGGTATTTGAATTAACTATGGCCAGGGTGAATTCGCCGAGTAATATCGAGTCATCGAAAAGCCATCGTTGTGAAAGTCTCGAAGTGCATACGTGTGTTTCAGTCGATTCCCACGTGGTTACCAAAATGGCAATTCCAGCTTGGACTTTGGTCCACGAGAAGGGGTGGAAACTTGCTGAAAGTTTGGGTGACCGATTGGATCGGTTCACCCTTGGAAATCTCCCTTTCTCTGTGGTTCAATCGTAACGTTATTCACGTCGCGATCCTGAGATACGCCTCGACCTTCGACTACCAAGGGGGACCCTGGTTATTGTCTTCTTCGATTCAAGCTGACCGTTTGATAGGTGATCGAATTCTGGACATACGATAACTGGGTATCAAAAGGAAAGTGGCTATCGCTCGATGAAGTTGCTCGTTTTGTCCTATTTTCTCCGAGTTACCTTCAAACGACCTTCGAGCTTTAAACGATCCCTTAGCGAGTGAAAATTTGAAGAGAGAAAAAATGGCTCCCCTTATCTGCGTTCCATGAACGATATGAAACCTTTACAAGGATTAAAAGGTGCGTTTTGATCGACCATTTCCGGTTTAAGGTAGTGATGATAAAAGGGCATCGGAGCAAAAGGCAAATCAGCAGAAAAGTTGCAACGCGTAGATGAAGAAACCAACAATAAACGAGGAAATAAAAAATTGCGATTTTCCTTCACGGGGTCGGGACACAGAAGGGCACCGGGAAAGTGGAATCCTTGATGGGGTCGGGACACAGGAGGGCACAGGGAAAGTGTGAAAAATCGAGATCGATACAGGGACATATATTTTTATTTTATCAACGTACCTATCAGTACCAAAATGCGTTCATCCATAAATTGGTCTTCCGCTTCCATTACTGTCATCGCTATAACTCACAGAAATCGACTTCGTCGATATTTTCGCCGTGCGATGTTTCTTCCGGCATTTGCAATAGGTAGAAAGTCTCATTCGAGATTAAGGGATACGGTTGTATTTCTTGGCGCGTGCTCGAAGGGTTTGGTAGGTTTTCGACGATTTCCGTAATAATATTAAATCCGGCTTAATCCAGGCATCCGTTTCGCTGGAGAAAAGTACTGGAAGTATCCTCCAGGCTTCTCCTCGTTTCATCCACGAGTAGTGAGGATCGATCCTTTCCTATTTAGTTTTTATCGCCATTGGGCGAACCTCGGCTTGAAATTGTGGCGAATCCGGGATACAGCCCGCAATGAGAAAACAAATTATCGGATCAATTCAATTGATTGGAACAAAAAGAAATTGGCAAACAGACTTCAGGGAGAAATTGGCTGTGGGTAGACGGTGGTTGCTGATGACGATGATAATGACGCCGTAGATAACCATTCACCCTTCAGTTTTCGTTTTCTCGAATACTCGAGCCCTTAAGCTCCGCTTATCGGGATTGATCCTTTTAACAGCCTCTGAAGAAAAAGAGGAAAAAAAAGAAGAAAAATCCATGATCCCGTTTGATAAGCTTGACTAATGTTGCAACTTTTGCCTCCCTTATGTCCTCGAAGAAGCTTTCGTTCTTCAAGGCCAAGTACAAGGTACAACCGACGACACAGTCGTCTTACGATACAACCCTAATTGCCAGGAGTTTTTCACCGTTTCAAGTCCTGGAAAAAAAAAAAAAATAATACGTAACGCGCCCTTGAAGGCTGCGAGGGATTTAGCGAAAACGGCTTTTCTCGAATTGCTCACGTTTTCTTCGTCAAGCTACGAGCATCGTTTTAGCGTGTCTTTTTTTTTTGGTTGTTTATCTGGGAAGTGTAATCCAAATCTGAGAAAAAATGGTTTTTGGGAAACGAAGGAAACGAAGAAATGAATGAAGAATCGTGAATTTGGGTTGGACTAGTCGAGTTGGTCCGAAACAGTACAGAGATGGGTGACCGCTGAACCAAGAATTTCTGAGAGTACAGCTGACTATCAGAAAATATTCTTTAAGGGAACGGTAACACATTCGGACAATTGGGACGAAATAAGAATACTCTGGAATGTCTTCAACCTTCAGGCACCGAGTTACGTTCATTCGTTTAGAGTTTTCAGTAGCTGTTTTTCCAGAAGTTACAGTGTTAAATTCATACGTTTATAAATAGTCAATTATGATCTGAAAAATTCTAAAATAATTCATGTATGATTATTCCAAGAATTTTTAAAAATCCATGGAATAATATCGATATAAAAGAAAAATCATCGTCATTTACCACCAGCTCTAGAAACGTTAATATTCTCGTCACAAAGAAGTATTCAAGTCCGATACTTACAGAATATTCTTAAATGTACTCCGCCATGAAAAAACCTAATAGAAAATGCTTAAAAATTGCACGCAGCTGAACCGCTTAAACAGGAGTATCGATATCATTTGGCACGTGAATGGAAGCATCGAAATACGTTTGAAAATGCAGTTCAGGTATTGGGTAATTGGACTAACCGCTTCATTTGGAATCTTGACTTAAAAAAATTGGAATAAAAACTGGCCTTTATGATTTTCTCCTACAAATATCTCCAGCAAATTAGGTTAAAGATTGCACAGCCAAGTGACATCACTTAGCAAAAAAAAATTGTTGATTCTTTCAAACGTGGATAAAACACCATCAGAAATATCAATTTTTCTCAAAAGCCTGAAAAATCAACACTCCATGAAACCGCAAGTCGATCGTTAGCCAGCGAGGAATTTATGGAACCGTAGATTGAATTCATCGTTCCGAGGAGTCACGTGGTTTGGGATATTCGCGAAGCCAAAAAGGGGTTTTGCGGTCGTCGGATACGTGATCGGTAGGTAGGAAAGTCTTCGGTCTCTTGCCTCTCGTATCCATCGATATTAAGTCAATCCCTAATCCAACCATCCGTTATCAAGGTTTCGAAACTCGGCTTAAGGGAGCCCAATTCTCACATTCGAAACGTTTCGCTGATACAAGCCTATTTTGTACGCCGCGTTCGTATACATCTGTCAATATATATAAGCGTGTGGGCGTTCCTATCAAACGTGTATTTCCTGTGAAAAGCCGCGAACCTCGCCCCTTCGTTGCCTCGGAAAACCTCCGCGAACTTTGATATTTCGATCGTCGCGATATATTCGTCCTGGTGCTTTTGAGGGTCCTCCAGTTGCAACGGCTGATCGGGTACAAGCTGACGTGACCGAACCGGTCACGTCTGTCATCTTTGGTAACTGCCCAATATTTGGCTATATTTATGGTGGAATTTTCAGACGAAGGAACTTCCAAGCCAGAATGTCTACTTTAAAACTTTGGAAGAATTGATTTTATAACACGGTTTATTCGAAAGTTAATGCATTCAAGAGCATTCTTTCGAAAGGCACTTTGGATGGTGAAGACATCGCTGATTAAGCGTAAGCTAAAGTTTTTGGTGATTTTTCCGTTACTCGTTTTCTCATCTATCTCTTAACCGGTTAAAGGGAAAATGCGTTTTGTCGATCAGTGTATATCTATATATATTTGGCAAATTAATCAATCGGGCTTAATGATATATTTGATACTATCACGAACGAAGCCTAATAAATACCAACCTCGTAAAGTCTTGGCACGGTGATTATCGATTGCCACAAAATCGCGTCTCCGTACGTGTCTATCGTATTTCAGAGGAAATTCAAGGGCTCGTTCTTGTGTAAACCGCGAACGCGCAAGAGGGCACAGTCATTTTTCCTTATCTCACGCGTGATTCCACTTTCGAGCGGATCGATGCTTTTATTGGGCACAAAACTGACAAGAGATAGGAACTATATCGCGAACTTCGGGTAGAACCCGATGCCAGTGTTATTGGTATAGACGAGGCGAAGAAAAAAGGGAAAAAAAAATAAATTGTCTGGGTGTGGAACAACGCGGGAGACGCTTCATGCCGACGTGAGGAGAAGAAAGGAATAGGGAGGAGGGAGAGGGAGAGGAGAGAGCACGAAGAGAGAGAGAGAGAGAGAAAAGGAGAGACGAGAGAGAGAGAGAGAGAAAGAGAAGGGTGAGGCAAGAGATAATAATAATAATGATGATGATGATGATTGATACATTTTATTATGCCCCAATAATAAAAAAACAACTATCGTACAATTAGAAAAAAAAAACATAAATTATAACAAAATAAACTATAAAATTTACCAAAATAATAACTAAATAAAAATCTAAAAATAAATGCAATATAAACCAAAAACGCAAAATAAAAACGTAAAAGAGAGATGTTGATGACGATATGATGTATAATGCCCTAGCATAAACCACTTTCGGCTAAAAAAAGAAGATAACAAACAATTTATAATATGACAAACAATACACAATGCAAAAAAAAAGAAAACATCGATAATAATAACAAAAGTAACAATAATAACTAAAATAAAATAAGAATAAAAATAAACGTAACTAAAATACCAATAATAAAGATGTAAATTAAAATAGTAAAAACAACAATAATAATATCCATAATTATAAGCGTAATAAAAATAAAAAAATAAAAAGAAAAACATAGAGAGAAAGAGAGAAAGGAGATACGAGAGATCGAGAGAGAAAAACGAGAGACGAGAAAGCAAGAGGGAAAGAGGGAGAAAAAAAAAGAGAGAGGAGGGAGAGGAAGAAAGAGAAAGAAGAGAGAAGAGATAGGCGAGAGAAAAAAGGGAGAAGAAGAGAGATAGATCGGTTGAAAGTTGACTGGACGATGGACAGGAGAATAAAGTGGCGTGGAACGCGCGGTTGGGAGTGAGAAAGAAAGAGCTCGAGCTTTTCTCGCTATAGACACACGTACCCGTGTCTACGCGCGGATGTTCTCTTTTACCCTCTTTTCATATAGCACCCTTCTCGGTGCCTCACCCTTCGTCCCTCGACGACGATAGACCTCGTACACTCGAATGTACTTCGTCGGCAAACTTTTCGAAACATAGGACCGATAGGAAGGATGTGTGTCTCGGTCGCCGAGCGAGGTCGCACATCTTCCACCCCAACCTCTCGTGTCATTTTTTTTCCACCTCGAACCCTCGAGCTTTTTCACGTATCTTTGATCTCCACCGAGCAATCAGCTGTCCAATTTATTAATGATTTATTGCCAATTATTACATCTTAATGATGGAGAAAAATAATTTAATGGGACACAACCCAAACAATCAAACATTTTTACGAAGCTTTGTCTTTTTTTGCTTGACGATTTCAGTCCTTTCAAAATATCCCGTTTACAGCTATTGTCGAACGCAATGTTGGCTGAAAGTCAATTATTTTAGAAATATCGAAGGAAAGAAATTCCCTGTGTTGTGTACTGTACATAATGATTCTTGGGGATAACCAAAAAGCTATTGTGTTTGGAGACGTTTTATAATTATTATTATTTATTATATTTATTATTATTATTATTTTATGTCATTTTTATTGAGGAAGAAATATAATGTTCGTAATAATAATTATTAGCACGGGAATTAATAGTGCCGTCGAAAATATTTATTACATAAGTTAATTATTGATTCAGTAGTTAAGTAATTAATTGACAAAATATATTTTAATATGATTATTCATATAATTTAATCATTTACTTTTAATAAATTAATGTTATTTTAACTCAGGTAAGTTAATTGAATACATTAATTTAATCGTTTATGTTATTTCAATATATACAATATTTATCAGCTTTAAAAAAAAACGTTCACCGAGATATTCAGACGGAAGTATTTTTGAAAAATTATTTTTGCTCGGTATCGAGCTGGAAAAATGACGAAAAAATCGTGAAACCATCGTCACTCATAAATCGCACAATTTTGATCCCGGATGAAGAGGATTTAATTTAATCAAAATGACCTCTTTGAAGGAACAAATCGAATTATCGTTCATCCCGTATGATAATTCTATTTTAATATATATATAGGATTATAACTATCCTGATTATCGTCGATGAATAATTGATACCTACATTTTATATTATACATAAACAATCATACAGATTTTCCACTAGGAACTAGTAGTCTAGAAAGTATCTAGATACTTAAGTATCGATAATAAATACGAATAATAAACTACCCTAAAAAGTCATTTTTTAAACATTGAAAAAATATCATTTTAAAAAATGGTGTTTTAAGTTAATTCGTATTTATTATAAATACTTAATAATCTAGATACTTCATACACTGCTAGTTGCTAGTGAAATACCTGTATGATTAATAAACATAAAAATTAAATCAAATTAAATAAAATTGCATGCAAACCATAATTAAAATAAAATAAGAATTAATAATGAACATCGACGAATCAATATTCGGATCGAAAAGTTGCTCCGAACCAAAAAAATAAAAAAAAAAAGCAATCAGGTGTGCCGAGTGATTAGGAATTTTGACAGTCGTCTTTTCATTAAATTTCTATGGTGTACCGGAAGTGTCCGTTGCAGTATCGAGGACTATCAATTTTTTCTTTTTCTTTGTTTTTTTTTTTTAACTTTCCAGCCGAATCGTGAACTTCAAAGGGCGATCGGGATTTTTTTTTTGCGGGCGTCAGTATTGCAAGAGCGAGGAATAATTTGCCGTTTGAAAAGCGAGTTCGAACGGTAGGATATAGGGGTGGGGCCTATATCGTGATATCGAAACCCCCGGCGGATATCGCGTTCGTGCCGGTTGTCCTCGAGAGAGGAATGTTTTATGTTTTTATCGGGACCTTCGGAGGCAACGACGTGCATATATTATTCGTCGCTTTCATCGATCGACCGTCGACACTCATCGCGACGGCACATTACCCGTACGTATAAATATGTGTAGTCACGTGTACCTGCGTGCGTCTCGAAATTCGTCACGCTTCCGGACTTCAAAGACAAAAAAAAAAAAAAACAAG
>JAPYZI010004506.1:0-13946 GCA_030523105.1 Ophioninae sp. A BG-2022a
TGCCAAAAATCCAAAAACCATCGGATTTTTATGATTAAAAAAGCATTTTGAAGAGAAAATCATACCGAAGAGATTGAGCACAAAGTGGAGTGTCAAATCGTAAAGGAAAAAAAGTTATCGTCGATTTAGTAAAAAAACTTATTTTTCTCAAAAATCCAAAAAAATTTTGGATTTTTAATATTTTTTCAGATAGTCTATTTCGATGTAATTTGATCCCCTGAGCACAAATCTGCCATCCGTTTTCCCCCAAACCCAAAATTTTGAGTGAAAAAACCTAAAAAATGTCTACAAACACGTTTTTCTTCGCTACGTACCGTGCTTTCGACAAAAATTCGATGATATTCGTAATCAGCTGAAAATTTTCGATTGGATATTCAGACATTCTCGTCGATGAGAGAAAGCGAGAGCGAAAATAAAAATCGTCGTCAGCGCCGCAACTCGAGAACTATGAAGGGGGGCAACCCCCAGCAGAATCGGCATGTATAATCCTTAAGAACTGTCTTTCTATGCACACCTCACTTCGTTGGCTCGACGCAAAATCGAAACTGCGTTAACCGCATAGATAAAAAGATTCTTATGAAAATCCAATATGAAAATATTGGATTCGAAAATTTGTGAGGTTATCGAGATGCTCCGGTTGCCGAATCAACCGGTAATTTGGAATCATTTCGGGGACTCGTAATTTCAGTAAAGGGTCAAAAAACATCTGGGCGCGCCAGGTAAGTTTTCCATGTTTTATTGTTATACAAACATATACTCTTTTCAATGATGATTACAATCACGAAGCTGAGAACGTAGAAAACGCGGATCTTCTGATTGGCGATAAAAATATATTGAATATGAGCCGAGCATTCTTCGTGTGATCTGGGCTTTTTTTTTCATAGAGTAAACACAACTGCTAAAGACACAAGCGGTTCTACGACACGGAATCGCACGTGTGCGAATAATTTCTCTCTTATAATTATCCCGGCAGGTCTCAAAACGATCAAAGAGTACGTATATACTTTCTGGATATAACGGCTGAATGCAGCTTAGAGCCGGAAGTTCAGTCGCTCGCAATCGCTTGCCAATTGATATATTCGACGCGAAACGGTTCGCGATCTCTGTGTTTCGCTCGATGCGAGTGGAATGGATTTTCAGCAATATGTAGCGAAACCTGGCACTTTGTATTTTTCGGTTATCACTATTAAAGGTGCTTGATGAAGATAAATTTACAAGAGGTAGAATTGGACATATAACTATCGTTCGCTCCTTTCGCCACCAGATTTCTATTAGTCAAAATATCGATTTCTATGATTTCGCTATCGGACTTTCAACATGTGCATTACTTTTGAATGTTGCTAATTCTAGAATACTAATTTTCCATAAATTATGCGCTATCGAAAATTACTACGCGATATAATTATACGTTTGTTTATCGAGAACGATGTTAAACGATACACTGAAAAGGCATGAGGTGTATTAGCGCCGTTTACGTTTTACACAGCGAAGGAACAAAAGTGTGATCATTTCCATTCGGAGATTTTGAAAACTTAACGAAACCTATACTCGTATCGACATAACGATATTAACGATAAAGAAAGCTCGGTACTTCACGATTCACGAACAAGATTATTTTTTTTTTCGTCAATCGACTTCGAAAGACTCGACAATCTACATGGAGATTGGAAACGGTCTACGACTAAAAGTGCACGTTTTATTTGAATATTTCAATTGACTCTAGTTACTTTGAGAACATAAAAAGCGAGCTTTTTTTTGTGGGCGTGTTATGTTATCAACTGTTTTTTTTACCATATGTACAATGCGTAACAATACTGTTGTAATATCTCAAACTTGTGTCGTTCCGGCTGGTTTAGCTTGCGATCTGCGTCGTGCCAATTCCGACATGACGACTGGACCTATATGGGGTGATCCGGGGCTGCTCGACATCGCTCTATAAGTTGCCACCACGGCAGACTATAAAAATAAGATTTATTTGATTAAAAAGTTGATCGAACCACGTGTTTCTCCCAATGGCTAAAAAGTATGGTGTATTATTTATTAATCAGGGCAATTGGCCAAAAGTAGAGGCTTAAGGAGGCCCCCCTCCCGTCAGCCGATCAGGGTAATAGTTTGCCACGGATTTCCTAAACGGTTCTTCAGAGTATTACTAAATATGACTGGATAATGTCAAATTGATATACCAACGGCTGTTTTCTACACAAATTTGGCAAATCGAGAAAAAAATTGCAGATTCTATTACCATACGAGCGCGGTGATGGTAATGATGTACAATAGAATATGTCCTCAATATGTCCTCACGATAGATAGCCGTAACTCGCGCTAATTTTGTTTCACCGCCGCGGTTATGGTAAAGGTTATGCAATTTCTGCGACCGGAAAGACAGATACCTTCAAGCTGTGGGGATCCCTCGCGAGGTCTGGTAGATTTTTTTGTGGCAACCTATGGCGATGCGACAGCCACGAATACTTGAGAATTGACGCTGCTGTTGGCCGTCGTTGAGGATCAATGTGCAACATCCTTCGCACGAGCTCTTTGGCCTCTTTCGATACTTGCGACCATACTCCGGTATCAACGTCGACGTAGCCCCGTCCAATGCGATCCAATATGTCACTGGCGGTATCGCCCGGACTATTAGGAAAAGGTGTACGCCTGTTTGGAAATGGTGAGTATATCAATGCTCACTGGTCTGCATCCTGAATTGCGTACTATTCCATCGTGCTCTCATGCGAGTAATTCAGTTCAAGCACCGGTCAATGTTTGAGCTATTGCACTGATAAAAGTAATTATCGGATCGGCAAGTGTTGGAGTATCCAACGAATAATTACCCGGACAACATGATGTACAACAAAACACCCAAGGACCAAATGTCACAAGCTGCGTCGTATCCTTGCCGCTTGAGAACTTCCGGTGCAACAAAATTAGCCGTGTAACAGGGCGTCATCAACAATCCATTCTCAGCTCGCAGCTGTTTGGCAAAACCAAGATCACAAATGCACAGAGTGCTGGGATCACCGCCCGGCTTTGCGTACAGAATATTTGACGGTTTGAGATCTCGATGAACCACCTATAATATTACGTAATCTGGGTTGGAGTAATGGATATTAGCTCAACAGGGAACGGCACTCCACTCCTGTTTTTCGTATAAACTATCAAGAGCCGTAGAACTCGGATGACGAAAGGAGGGGCTGCTAAACTCGAGAAAAACGTACCCCATTCTCGTGCAGATATTTAACGACACTCGCAATTGTGTACGTCACTTCGGCCGCTTCCCTTTCCGTAAAGTTACGACGCTGGAGCAAACGATCCAAAAGTTCGCCACCTTTCAACAATTCCAATACAAGGAAAACTCGTCTTTCGTCCTCGTGTACTGCGCGCAGCGAAACTATATGGGGATGTCTTCCGTATCTGAGAAGAATCTCTATTTCTTCCGTTGGATCACGCTTCGTTTTTTCTATCACCTGAACGCGTTCATAATTGTCGAATTAATTGGGGTATATGCAGTTTACGACATTGATATTGATGCTAATGATGGATACTGTTACTAGGACGACGTTAGATCGAAATAAAAAAAGGACCGTTCCTGGTATACCTTGATCGCGTATTCAGCTTTCGTCGCTTTATGAACGGCCAAATATACAGTGCTGTAACTGCCATTTCCGATTTCTTCCTTAAATTCATACTCATCCCGAACTGGCGTAGCGCTGACGAACGTTGGGAATGTGCTACGTATATTGTCGGATGGCTTCTGATCTGGACCTTTCACATGTTCTTCGAGTAATCCCGGTGCTATGAAGCTGAAACCGCGAAATAACTCGTGGGCATTCGCACTCGGTGGTACTCCCGGAGAATCTAAAAATAAACTTTTTACTTCAACTTAACATCGTTTTCAAGCCGTATTTCGGAATTATGCGGATTAATTCCGCGTACGAATCTGACGAAGGTGCGACTTTGCGATATATTACAAAAGCGACCCGTGCCTACGTAATGCCATTCGAACATCGCGTCGCAATAACTGTACTTTCACGCGTGAAGCGTACACTCAGATCACAAACAAATTATCTAGAAAATTGAAACGCCCAAGTTACTTTTTTCTGTTTCACTGCGAAAAAACTGCTTCTGTAAGGAAGCGATTAAAAAAAATGAAAATAAAATATCACACGGACAAAAATATATGTATTCCTTTGAAGAAGAAAAAAAAACATGGCAAGCAGGAACATTCAGGCCACACTTAATAAAACATTCCGACATCAGGATTGAATGGAGAGTTAACGACTGAAAAAGGTAAGCGAAATACTGTAAAACGGCGGCCGGGATGTGAACTTAGGATCGGCTGTGTCGGCATAGGTTTTCCGCAGTTTCTCCATGCCCATGACAGAAATGTCATGGTGAATACGATACAAAGGGGACAGTCGGCTACGGCCGCAAAGTGGTGTGAAGATAGTGGTAAAATGGAAAAACGAAAGAGTTCGGTGAAACAAAAAACCCGCAAGGGTATACGTTCAAAAAGTGGAGAAATAAAGAATTTTAAAAAATATTGTAAAATGGTGTGCAGTAATCACTAGGATCAGTTTTTCTAGCACATTGAGGTTTAGTGGATAAGTCGTGATATACCAATGAGATTCACTCACCTTTCGGAGTTTTGCTAGTGAATTCACTGTCGAAGTAAAGCGCGTCGTCTTCCTGGCTCACCGCGGGTTTGAACGGTGGTATTACTTTCTTTTTGTACAAATCCTCCCAGTCGATAGACGAAAAGAAACCATGGTTTTTTATCTCCTCTACTCCACCTGCATAAACGTGAAGCAGTATTGTTTGTTATGCACTTCTAGTAAAAAAGAAACACACAAACACCAAACGCCTAAATAATTACCACATCCGAGTCTATTGGCAGGATTTCTTTTGAACAGGACTCTCAACAGTTCTTTGGCCTTGGGAGAAATGTTATAAGGCATCCCCAATTTCGCTTTCAAAATTTGCGTCATCGTTTCCTTCTTGTTTGGGCCTTGAAACGGCAATGCACCGGTCAGCATCTCAAACTAAAATTTCGAGTTGCACATATATATCATTTTGACATCAGCCGAAAAAAATAGAAATCGTCGATAAAAATCAACCATCTAACCATAACTACTCCAAAACTCCACCAGTCAGCGGCAAACGAATGACCCTGACGATTGACAACCTCAGGTGCCATATATTCGACGGTACCACAGAACGAATACGTTTTAGTGTCGTCCAGCGGTTGCTTGCTTAACCCAAAATCCGTTAACGACATGTGGCCATCGGTATCTAACAGGATGCTGAAAATCATATTTTCTCGTCAGCATTTTCCCATCGTACATACCATGCGCTGAATTGAACAATTCAGCGTATAACTTTCTGTGATTCACTCACTTTTCTGGTTTCAGATCTCTGTAAATAATGCCTAAACTATGTATGTGACCAAGAGCTAACGCAAGTTCGGCTAGGTAGAACTTTACATCTTCCTCTGTGAACATCACCTGTGAAAATCAATGTATGTTTGAAAAATATCAAATTGGTTGGATTACTATTTATATGAATTAACGCTCGAGCATTCCCACCTGAAAGGTTTTCTACTACTTTAAAACTTTTCAAGCGTTAGCTTGACATTCAGGCACGTCCCATCGGATGACGTTTGTCATTTCAGCAATTTTGGTACTAACTACTCTTATCACCATTCCATCGCAAGCAGCTTACGGAACAATCGCAACCAGTTTGGGACGATAGAAGTTATTTGTATCTTGAAGATTAATTAGATTTTTCATTTGTTACCAATATATGAATAAAAAGGTTGATTCGCAAACATCTTTTCTAGAATTACATTAAAGACACAAAAAAGTTTGAACAAAGTGTTTGCGCTATCGGCAGAAGTTTCACATCACTTTTATGTTAAATGAAATATGTGAGCGTACCGTAGCGTTCGATATAAGTCTGGACAAAGGATGAGTTATTGAAAAATTATTGTTTTACAATAGACAATGAATTTAAGGTTAGATAGTCGATTTGAAATCAAACTGTATTAACAATTTTATACAAAAGTCTGATAGTAGTCTGTGGTCTAACTTTCCTTTACTTGCGTCACTGTGTCAAGAAAACTATTCTACGTGAAGGAGGACAAAAACCAAATATCAATGCAGGCAATAAAAAAGTCTGTGCAAATAATTGTATCAGTATAACATTTTTTGTGTGCAAGACGACAGGAAGAGTGTATTAAAGGAGAATCCTAAAGTGGAAGAAGCGAAAGGGATTGTTTATAAACAAGCGTACTTAGGGGGCCTGCATAAGCTTGGAATTTAAAGAATACCATATATTAGATTGCATCCTTTAAAAACCGAGAATCTTACCTTTGAATCTGCAACTAAAATATTTCAAGCGTCTCAAATATTGGCTGTGTTGTAACTGAGGATCGAACGATCCACTACGCTATAGCTGCCCATGCTGTGGTTTATTTCAATCAATAAAATTTACTCTCGCATGATCCACTAATCCTAAAGCTTTCTTACGTTGATGCGAAAACCTATGTTTTTTACAAAATCAAACTTTTTTGATAGTTTGGCATTTATGTAATTTCAACATATTCACAGAAGTATCCAGTCGAGAGATATTTTCATTATTCATTCTTTCCTTCTTTTTTTCGATTCGGATACTTTGTTCGAATATCAATAATTTAGGAATTTATCAATATTCTTTGAAAGAAGATACAAACTTTGAGGATTTTGTATATTAAAAAAAACAATTAAAATTAACCTGCTTCACGGGCTCCAAGCTTATGCAGACCGGTAAATATTCTTTAGGAATATGAGCATATTGACCTCTTTCGAAAGCCGAGAAAAGAGATCCCCACCTCTCAGAAAATCAAGAATCAGGTAAAGCTTGCCTTCGGTTTGGAAGGCATAGTGCAATCGAACGATGAACGGATGTTCAACATCGACTAGAATATTTCGCTCCATTTTTGTTCGTACCCTGTCTTGTACTGGACATTGATGTTAACAACAGCGATTAGAAGTTATCCACAGAATACATAATTGAAAAATCATTTTGAAGCTTCTAGTGCTCCGAAGCTAATCGAATTACCTTTCAGCGTGGCTTTCTTAAGGACTTTCATGGCGTACAGTGTTCCTTTATCTCTTCCGACGACTTTTCGCACCAAAAAAACCTGTAAAATAGATTTTGAGGAATCGTAAAGGATTTGCGGGTGGGTCTTAAGGATCAAGATCTAAGAAACGTATGGTGACCTTTCCGAAGGAGCCCTGTCCGAGGACTTTCAACAGTTCGAAGTGTCCAGGTTCCGCTTTGTCGTGTCCGTTTCTGACGACTTCGCGGACTTCGATCTCGTGAGAAACCGAACATCTATTGGATTGGTTTTCAACGGCCATAGCAGACATGGTTTCTTCCTGATTTTCGGCTGGAAGAATGACCGATGCTTGCTGCGAATGAAGGCACCGAATCAGACGCGATTGAGATCTTTAAGGGTAAAACGGAATTTTTGTCGCTGAGCAGCTGTGAAGGGAAAAATTGGAAGTACCTTTTCGTCTATGTTTTGCTCATTCCAAGGAACCGTCCGTATCGCCAAAGGCATTATATGACTTGTCACGATGAATTTTTAAACGATTATCGACTATCACGTTGGCATTGGATTTTTTCGTTGATACGAATGGGATTGACGTTCGATGATGTATGGAGGAAGACTTTGTATACCCCTAGGGCCCGCCAGGACGCAACACACACTTATCGTGATAATACACCGAATGTCCTGATGTCATCCAACTATATTCATCGTACAAAGGTACACACCTCGTACACACAACTATTCATGCGCCGTATTATTGAAAAGCCTCCAATAGAACGCGAGTTTTTCCCTGTCGTCACCTCTGTGAAGCTGTCTGATGGAATTTAATATTTACGCAATTCTTTTTCGACCACTCGAGGAGTTTAGTATCTGTGAAGGCCGCTAGAGTCGCTACCATCTTCGACGTTACTGCGACGCAATTCAAGCGGGATTAAACCCGTTACACAATTAAAGAAATAGGTTATAAGAGATAAGCAATTAGGAACAACGAACACAAAAAAAACGGAATCCAGTGATGGCAGAATCATTGATCAATTCAAAATTAACAACGGAATAAAGGATAAGAAATAGGAACAGAATTTCCGTCGCTATGGAAATCTGGTAACGTTGGTAACATTATTATAAACGTCATTTTGTCTCATTTTCTCCAGATTCTTAAAGCTAGATTAGCGGATCGATTAGTCAACTGTATATCTATAATTTGTTTAGCCTGAAAATCGAAAAATACGCTGCATTTAAGCATAATAATATTCATCATAAGAAAATAATTATTCGAGAAATGTTGCTAATAAACGTGTTCAATTATTATTATCAAAAATAAAGGACTAAAATAGCAATCACCTTGACACGAGCGGTCTTACAGACCGCTACTTCATAAAGCTCTTCCAGAAAAAATTACGCACGTCGTTTGCTTAACGCGAGTATACATGTGTACACATCGATCGATAATATCTGCTTGATAACTTATCCTTGAGCAATCTCGTTATCAAACATTTAGCGGTGTTTCTCGTGTTCATGCATCGTGCAGATGTTATTCCACGTTAAGAATTTGCTCCCTCCTGTTTCTCTTAGCACGTTGGGTGTTCTACGGTCTGCGAGGGAACGGCGCCCAAACATAAGTGGTTTTTTGATGGCCGCAATTACGGAACAAACCAGCGACCGTTACAATTACGCTACAGATCCATAGCAACCGATTATCATTTCTAGCAAACTTGGCAGAATGAAATAGGCAAAAGAAAATAAACTTTCGATTGAACGATGAAAATAAAAATGAAAAATCAACCCTTAAGGGGGTGAATTCCGAAATGCAATTTTTAATGGGAGTTTCGTAATTGTTTTCAAAGTATAAATCAATTGTGATTGCTACCCAGCCCATTGGCTATAAATACAGATTGTTGCGTTTGGGTTTTCGTTTGTTTCAGCTTTTGAGCAAAATTATATCTTCAGAGGCTGATTTCAACAACAATTTCGAGATCTATCCGAAGGAATCGACGGGCTAAAGATTTCGTAACAAAGAATCGCGGTTTATACGATGTGCACCGTCCATGTTTTTTAACGACTACGGTCAAGTAGTTTTTGAGGTTAGGCGTTGCTCTTGTTAAACGGGTCGTGAACGATTGAGAAAAGAACGAGACTGATGATACCGAATGAGCTGACTTGATGGACACCTTTAATAAGACGTCATTGAAGAATCAAAATGTAATAGATAAAAATATAGTAACAAAGCTGGCGGATAAACGGTCGGGGTGCGGCTCCGGCGGTCACTGAAGTTAGCTCACGCTACCCACGGTTGGGTAAATACCGGGAGTGGTGACCGCTCAGCCGTGCTCTGGCTGGCGCATCGATCGGTAAGGTTGAATGGATTTTTCTGAAGACCTTCGTGTACGTATTTTAACAAAAAGCTTGTATATCAAGGAATCGTGAGAATACAGGGCGTGTTAATACCGATATATTAATTGATTTTATTTAAATATATTAATATAAATATTAATGTATTTATTATTAATAAGAGAAAAAAAGGGAAGTAAGGAGGAAAAATAAATACCCGCAAGGGTGTAATCGAAACAAAGAGATAATAATAATATATATAGATAAAATTACAGTTTACAATAATACAGCGATTAGCGATAATTTTATATCGATAGGGAACAAAAGCCGCGTTGGAAATACGTGTTAACGATACTGGTAACCGGAATTTAAAAACTAATCGAGTTTATAAACACTCAGAAGTGAACTTATTCGTAAATCGCAACAACTTTCGATATTTAATATCGATGTAACTATACACTATGGCATGAACCAAACGCACGAATGTTTTATTTTCGAAGTACTTACACTAACGAAGATATCAGCCTAAAAGTTTCGAAATTCAATGAAATTTATGTAACGCAGCGCGTTACGTGACAAAACGTGACGAAGAAGATAAAGGTCGAACAACATTCTTGGATAAACTATATTTTGGGGATGCTCGATTATGTCTTCCGTAAGATACGCGCTAAATTCACGATTTATTACTTTCCGGACTGTTTTGGTTTTCCTCGTCAATCTTAGAATCGACTCTCTTCCGCCATTTCGTCCTCGATTTCTTGGCTCTAAGGGATACACTGTTTTTCTTCTTTCTCTGCTTCGGGAGTAGTTCACAGCTACATCCACTACGGACTCTGATGTAATCCAAACTCCAGTTCGTTCCGGGTGTCGTGATCGTAGATATGTCCGGTAAAACGCTCTCCTGGCTCTTTCCGTGTCGTCTTTTGTATTCCTCGTTGGCTCCTCTCTACCGTCAAACAGTGAAACATTGGTAAACAAACAAAAATATGAAAATCGAGGTTAGGGTGACTAGCGGATTGACTAGTCAAAAGTCTAGTTTTAATAATAATTTTTTGAATCTGAAAATATAAAAATATAATACGTTTAAGCGTAATAATATTCATTGTAAGAAAATAATTATTCGATAAGTTTTGGTAATAAACGTGTACAATTATTATTATCAAAAATGAAGTAGCGAAATAGTGATCAGCTTGACTCGAGTGGTCTTACCAACCGCCATTTCATAAACCTTTTTCGTCTTTGCTTTTGCTTTGCTCAGAGAAAATGAAAGGAGAGAACATCGTTATTTTTTAAATCATGATTTCTCAGGCGTTAATCATTTTTATTGAAAATGACGAGAATTACGACCTCGGTGCCATCGTCCTTTATGCACACCATTAATTTCATTCCGATTGTTTAATCCGTTTGGAAGAAAAGTTGATCCAAAGTTTCGAAGTGGACGCGTCGGAACGAATAGCGCTTGAGCTTTTGTTTCTTTATTTTTACACACCTGATGATTAGATCGTACTCGGGGGTCACTGACGAGGGCATAAGTGTAGGAAAATCTTTGCACGCATCTGGACTGATTGGCGAGTTTACGATCGATGAAACGACACGGCTGATCCAAAACGTCGGATCTGCACGAGTATTCGTAGAAGACCTGTTTATTTTCACCATCTCGATACAGTTCGACATAACGCTCTTCACGATTTTTACCACCAACTGGCTCGGACAATTCTTCCACGGTCGGACAACATTCGACCGGTGCACCTTCTTCGCCACCCTCGCGCCGCAGTAGATTTTGTATCTCGCGGTAAGTCAACGCTCCGGAATTTTTCAGCGTTTCGATATGTTGAGTTTCCCTGCGCGGAACAAGAAATCAAACGAATATTACATCATTTCTTCGATTCAGTGTGACACGGCGGAGCTGAAAAACGAAATTAAAAAAAGACAAAACAAATATCCTTCAACAATCATTCAATCGTATGATGAAACTCGTTTCATGGACTTTTTAAAGGCAGAATTCAACTTTGAAAAAATCATTTTTTTTTCTAAATTTAAGATTTATTGATCAACCATAAGTTAATTCTCTTTTGTCATTTTTTTTGTTTGCAAAAAACTTGGAATTCGTTTATGAAATTTTTAAAGGCAGAATTCTACTTTGAAAAAATCGATTGTTTTTTTTCTAAATTTAATATTTACTGATCAAGCATAAGTTAATTCTCTTTTGTCATTTTTTTGTTTACAAAAAATGAGGAACTCGTTTCATAGACTTTTTAAAGGCAGAATTCTACTTTGAAAAAATCAATTGTTTTTTTTTTTCTAAATTTAAGATTTACTGATCAACCATAAGTTAATTCTCTTTTGTCATTCTTTTGTTTACAAAAAACGTGGAATTCGTTTCATAGACTTTTTAAACGCAGAATTCTACTTTGAATAAATCAATTGGTTTTTTTCTAAATTTAATATTTACTGATCAAGTATAAGTTAATTCTCTTTTGTCATTTTTTTGTTTACAAAAAACGAGGAACTTGTTTCATGGAATTTTTAAAGGCAGAATTCTACTTTGGAAAAATCAACTGTTTGTTTTTTCTAAATTTAATATTTACTGATCAAGCATACGTTAATACTCTTCTGTGATTTTTTTTTACAAAAAACTTCGAAAGCGTTTATTTCTAAACTACTTTTTTTTACAACGCTTGGAGCTCAAATTTCCGAAACAACTGAACCGATTGTTACGAAATTTTACCCACGTATTTCGTACACATTTAGCGATCGAGTAAACAAGAATTATTTAAAAATCATCATTTTTACTATTTTTTTCGGCAAAAAGCAGTGAAGAAACATGCGATTTTTAAAACTATTTTTTTTTCGGCAAAAAGCAGTGAAGAAACATGCGATTTTTTTTCTTTCTTTTTTCCGTTGCTATTTTGTTACTTTTGCGTGTATATGAAAAATTCTAGTTCATTCGGTTGCTGGAGATATACCGAAGGTAAAAATTGAAAATTAGTCTGTTTTATATGAGGTTTCGTCGGTTGTTTCAAATTTCGGTTTTTTCCAATGTATTTCAAAAGTGTATTTATTAATCCCAGTAATTCCTACGTAAATATCGTCATTAATAACCTAAAAAAAAAAAATCATAAAAATAGCCTCTTTCCGAGCGTTCTAAGTAGAATCCTGCTTTATAACGTACCGAAGAAAATATTGATTAGCCAGGAAGAAAAGTTTTCGTGATATCGTTGAGGGCTCCCGATAATGGAACACAATAATTTGCGCGGCAACTGAAATATCCACGCGGGGGAAGGTGCAAAACCAGATGCTGCGATGTAAATCATAATATTTTTATTTGATCACTATAACATCACGACGGCGATACGCGCCTCGCACGATTCGATCGTACTGGAATGTCCGCTCCATAAATCGAGCTGACTATTGCAGAAACTCGGTTGGAAAAATCAGTTTTCGCTTGGCCGTTGAAGTTGCCGGTGTTCGTATCGGTCCTGTTGACGTATCGCAATATTTATTCATTGCTTGTCACGTGCAAAAAATTATAGTCCCGGTCCTACTGGTAGATTGATAATTGTCCCAGTATTGGATTAATCTTTGACTCGGTTACAGCTGAAACTTAGTCCAAGGGCTGGATCCTTCTCCAAGTCCTAGTTTCGTTCTGTTTCAAGTTCTCGATCAATCGCGGTCCTAATCGTAAAGTCATTCTTCTTCAAGTCCTGAATTATTACCAGCCTAGATTCTAGATTAATCCTGGTCCGAGTCTTAAAGTTATTATTTTTGCAATCATAATTTATTACCAGTTTAGATTCTAGGCCTAAAATAATTCTTCTTCTTCTAATTAAGACAGCAGAAATCCTAAATTATTACCAATCTGAATTCTAAAATAATTCTTCTCCTCCTAATTAAGACAGCAAAAATTCTAAATTATTACCAATCTGAATTCTAAAATAATTCTTCTCCTCCATTCTTCTCCTTCTAATTAAGACAGCAGAAATCCTAAATTATTACCAATCTGAATTCTAAAATAATTCTTCTCCTCCTAATTAAGACAGCAGAAATCCTAAATTATTACCAATCTGAATTCTAAAATAATTCTTCTCCTAATTAAGACAGCAAAAATCCAAAATTATTACCAATCTGAATTCTAAAATAATTCTTCTCCTAATTAAGACAGCAAAAATCCAAAATTACTACCAATCTGAATTCTAAAATAATTCTTCTCCTCCCAATTAAGACAGCAGAAATCCTAAATTACTACCAATCTGAATTCTAAAATAATTCTTCTCCTAATTAAGACAGCAGAAATCCTAAATTATTACCAATCTGAATTCTAAAATAATTCTTTTCCTTCTAATTAAGACAGCAGAAAACCTAAATTATTACCAATCTGAATTCTAAAATAATTCTTCTCCTCCCAATTAAGACAGCAGAAATCCTAAATTACTACCAATCTGAATTCTAAAATAATTCTTCTCCTCCCAATTAAGACAGCAGAAATCCTAAATTATTACCAATCTGAATTCTAAAATAATTCATCTCCTAA
>JAPYZI010004507.1:0-15601 GCA_030523105.1 Ophioninae sp. A BG-2022a
AAAGTTATTAAATTAAATCAATTTTTCATTTACAAAATTTTTCGCGATAATGATTATAAAATTAATTTCATTTGTTCATGAACTTTCGTGATCAGTTTTCATTTTTCTTTTTCATTTTTTTTTTTTCATTATATTTGTGACCAGAAAATTCATGTTTTTCTCTGTGAGCGGACATGTTTTCCCTTAGTCTCTTATCACGAAGCTCGAAGGGAAAAGTATAGCCTACTCGCGTCAGATAATCCGAAACTTTTTATTTACAATTGTTGTACATTAGGGAACACGATATGTACATCCAGAAGTCATGCGATTCCCACGTTCCCGTATATTTTCTTGAATCTCGTACAAGTCGGTTGCTCGACTGTTCAAGGCGTCATTTTCGAATTTCTCCTATTTTCAAACTTATCTGTATTCAATTCGTTTTTTAAATAATCGTTGGGTAGAAATGTGAAGAAGAACAGGAAATGGCAGGGCAGATAACAATTCCTAAAAGTAGAGGATGTAATAACAAATTAGAATTTTTGAAAAATGCAAAAAAAATGATTTACCGATTTTTCAAAATATTTACCAAAAAGAGAATAGTTGTAATTAGAGATACTTATACATTTAAAAAATAAATCTTTGGAATCCTCTCGCGTGATTTGCAAAAAAATACAAAAATATCATTGTTTTTATTAAACAGTAATAATTATTTTATTATACTAAAAGATTTGATTGCATTTGTATTAACAAATGCAACAATATTTTCTTTCAAGCAATAAACAATGTCAAATCAATGACTTGGAAATAAATGATAAAAATATCGCTCCAAAAAATTATAAATATAAGTTACAATGAATAAGTAAAAAAGTTGTAAGCCAAAAATTAATGGATAACAAGCAAACTGTTGAAAAACACGAATCAAATTCGACCAGAAACGAATGCAAATTGAAAACAAAAAAGAAATCTCTCTTCGTAGAATTGCGAATTCAGGGAAGAGTAATAAATTATCAAACGTTATTCAACTTTAGGTCGCGTGGATTTTTTTTTTATCCTTCGAATTTTCGTGCCTTCGGTTGTAATTTGGTTTCCCAAATTGACGACGAATTTCTAAGAAATCGCAATTTCAAGCGACCCACTCGAATCCCGTGCATTTGTCGTTCAAGGGTTGTCTGTTTTGCGCGTTTCTCTCAACTTCCGTCTCACGCTCGCCATTTCATTACATCTAATAGAGTTAAGGGGCAAAACGACGCGAACGATTATTTATGACTAGGTCCGACCCTAATACGAAAAATTCGCAAAACTCGAGAAGAAAGAAGAGGAAAGGAGGGGGGGGGGGGGTTGCTGAAGATAAAATAGGGAAAATTTTGTTTTTCCATTTTGGCCAGAAATGGTGGAAAATATAATAGAGACAAGACTTTGCTCCACTTGAATAAATCAACCCCCGACAACCATTGAGACCTCTTTCTCTCTCTCTCTCTCTCTTGTCCAAAACGAAGGCCTGTTTTCCTCAGGGGCTCCGAGCTGAAAGAGTTTTTCGAAGCTTTGCAATTCTTTCGCTCGAAAATCTGCGTGGCCTCGGCGGCTAAACCCTCGAACCCTTTTTCCACGAAATCGGCCCTCGTGGCCGAGACATTTTTTTTCCGCCTCCGAATATCGAGCAAGCATATTCGATATTCGGGAAAATGTGTCGCAATGTTGAAAAACGAAAAAGAAAAAATCTTGAAGAACGCAACCGAAAATTGTATCTGAGTAAACCCAAACAAAATTACATTACACAAAAACGCGTCGTAATTTTGAACGAAAAGAAGGTACAGCTAATCTGAAACCTAAAAAAATGGAATCTGTATTTAAATGTAAACATTAAACTCTAAAAAAGTAACCCAAAGTTAGACATAATCAAACCCAAACAAATTCAAAATAAGTAAACCTAAACATGAACTGAAATACGTTTAACCTTTAATTAAACATAAATATTGAAAAAAGTTTTTAAAACGTTACGTCATTGATAGTAGTAATTTTTATTTTTCAAATGTTCTTTTAATATTATTTATTTCGAAGAGAGGATTTTTGATTTTTAGTTCGTTTTTACTCCGAAGTTTTTTTTAATCATAATTATTTGTTCAATCCAACGTTTTTTTTTTTTTCAAAGATGCTTATTTATTTAAAAATGAGATTAATAAACGATCGGTGCCGTTTGGATTTATTAAAACCCAAACGAATTTAAATAAACCCAAACAAGGCCAATTGAAACAAAATTTCTAAAGAAAGTTGAAAAAAATTGTTACAATGTCCGATGACAATTTTTTTCATTTTTCAATTTTTGTTATTTCAAGAAAAGATTTATTTTTTATTCCTTTTATTCACTGATTTTTTTTGTCAAATTCCAAGACCTTTCAGGGATCGCATAGGAAAGGATTGCAGGAATACTTTCACGCGCTACGTGTTTGTTGGGTCGATTTTTTTTCCCCCGATCTTTTCCCATAAAATTCTTGCATTCAATGCAGATTTTTCTCGCATTCAAAGGAATCCAAAAAAAAAAAAAAAAAAAAAAACGTATAACGCGATCTTTCAAGGGCGAGGGAGAAAATCTTTGTGTCGTATGGAAAATAGTTCGGAGCGTCCATCCCCTTTTTTCACGAATCTTGAACAAAACCCCTTTTCCCGTGGGCCAGCTGAGTCCCTTTCGTCGAATCAGGCCTGCTTTGAGGACCGCTGCGCTTCCTTTGAAAAAAGACAAATTATTTGGTCGCTCGGATTTTTCGAAAGAGTGAAAGCACGCGGCGTGGGCGAACAATCGATCGAAAAAAAAATTCGATATATCCGAACGACGATATCTTTACCATCAAAATATTACTTTCTTCCAGAATAGATTTCTTAAATTCGAAATTTTCGATTCGAAAAACACTTAAATTCTTTGGGCTTCAAAAAAGTCTCAAATAATTTTTAAACACGCATTGTTATTTGGATTGATTTTGAAAAAAAGAAAAAAAAAAACAATCGAAGAGTCTTCACTCAAAGTAATAGGGGATTAAAATTACATTTAAGATTTTTTGGTTTGAAAAATATTTCCAACGAATTCAACGTCCGTATTCCGTTTTAGTTTCTTTAAAAAAAAAAAGCCTTTTTTTCTAGAGTCAAAGATGACAAAATTTCATATTATTTTTCGGCTTTGTTTCGATTGAAGAAAAAAATACATCGAAGCTATTCGAGGCTGGAGAAATTACTCCGGATTTTTTTTTAAATATAAAGAAACATCGAGATTTTTCAAAATTTAAGAAAATTCTTCAAAGATAAATTCTGAAACAAAAAAATATCTGACAAAAAAAAAAAGATTTTGTTTAGGCCTAAAAAAATCGTACAAAAAAGCTTTCCAAAGTTTGTTAATTTAAGAAACTCGATCGTTTATCAAGAATTTTGTAAAAAAAAAAAAAAAAAAAAAACGTTCAAACGTTTCGAGTTTCATATAATTATTTCTGTTTTGCTTGAGATTATTTTTAGTGGTTAGAAAGTGGGTGAATCGCACGGGAATCAATTGCGAAGATCGCTGTTAAAAAAAAAAGCATTGACGACAGGATAATTAATAAAAAAAAAAATATTTGATTGCAGAAGAAAAAAAGAAAAATGCGAGGCAATTGGGAGACCGCTGAGGCGCTCGTATTAGCGCCTGGCCAGCAGCAGCAACTGCAGCAACAGCAACAGAACATCATGGAGGAGCAACATTTACCCCTCCATTCACCAACCACGCCCGCTTGGGGTGGTATCACCGATAGAATAGTGGTGAGTAATCGGGGCTCTTGCACCCCGTCGCTATCCCCTGCGAATCAAATCCCGCGTTTTCATCCCCCTTTCGTCCCTTCGGGAAACTGCCAGCCGCCGAAGTAGCGTCGCCATTTCGTTCCTTGTTCACCCACCCCCGTATACCGTCCTCCAGAATCCCATATAGTTTATCGCCGTCTCACCCTGTGCCGATTGCAGCCAGGGAATACGAAAATGAGCCCTTCCAATAACGCGGGGGTGGAAGCGGAGAAGAGAGTTAGTTTCGGAGAAAAATCGTGCCTGTTCATGAGCAGGCTTATTATTATTATTTTGGCTGTAGTAAAAATATGAATTAATGAATTGATTAATTATTCATAAAGTTTATTAGTTATTTATTCATTCATAAAGTCGATTGACTGTTCATTGCTTCGTTGGTTTTATTTTTATTTATTTATTTACTTATTTATTAATTAATTTATTGATCGCGATAATAATTTCTCAAAATAGAGAACGATTAATTATTTGCTCATTGAAACGATGAATCAATGATTATCATTAGTCGGGAGTTTTTTCTTGTAACGAGTTTATTTCTTGTTTTTATTTATTCGTTTGATTGGTTAATTATTTATTGGTCGACCGGTAGACTCGATTGATTCTGTATTCGTTTGTGTAATGAATTATTTATTCGTTTATCGAAACAATGAATTAATTATTAACAGTAAGAATTTATTATTGTTACTAACGGAGTTGTTGTTTTTATATAATTTATAAATAAATGAGTCACTAGAATATTTCGGTAAATGAAATAAAATGGAATATTTATTATTCGTGTATTAATTTCTTCGCTTAATTATCGATTTATTCGTGCGGTTGATGAATTATTAATTTTTTTATAAGCTCGCGGAAGTGTCTTTTGTTGACGAAGTTAAGCAATTATTTATAAAGTGTTTTTCTTCATTTATATATAAGAGTAAATATAAGATTATTTATCATTATATATTAATAATTAATTATCCTTATAATAATCTATTCAATTGTCCAATTAATTAATCATTTATTTTTTGTCCAATTAGTTAATTATTAAATGACTGAAACAATTGAAGAATTCTCGATTGTTAACTGGCGCAAATATTTGTTATTAATGCGCTAGCTTACGAATTACGAATAAAATCGAAGAATTATTAATGATCGGAATAATATAATCTATGAATGAAGTTTCCCATGTTCGAAACTCGCGAAAATAGACGATTTACTGAGAGCTCTCTTCAATTACCGATCGCTCGATATTTTCAGAAGGAGGAACCGACCGAGGACAAGAACGACGATTCCGGCGTCTCGCCAGGCCATTACACGAGTAACTCGGTTTCGCCGAGGAGCAGACGTTCCTCGTCAACGGCAAACTGCAGCCTCTCACCGGGCAGTGCCACGTCCCAGGACTCGAACGTCATGCACTGCAGTAGATTCGATTACAGCCCACAAAGCATCTACAAGAATTGCGAGTCTCCAATCGGGTACGGGAGGCTCCACGCAATGGACGAAACTTCCCATCATCGGGCCAGCGAGCATCAAGCGATGGACGACGTGACGAGCAGCATGAAACTCGTGGGCGAGGAGTCCGAGCCAGTCCAGGACAATCTTCAGTGTCCTGTCTGTCCGTTCACTACGTTCAACAGGTAAGCCAGAGTCTTTATTGTCCCAGAGATACATTTTTATGATTCACGTGTGATTCCAGTGATGCCCAATGATTTCCAATGATTTCCAATCATTTCTAACGATTCCCAAGAATTTTCAGGGATGAGCAATGATGCCCAATGATTTTCAAGAATTTCCAAAGCTTTCGAATGATTTTCAACAACGTGCAAGGATTTCCAATGATTTTTGAGGATATCCAATGATCGACAATGTTTTTCAATCATTTTCAATTATCTCCTATGTTTTTTTGATAACCTCTAAAGATCTCGAATGATTTTTAATTATCTCTAAAGATCTTCATTGATCTCCGCGTTATTCAATGATCCCGAACGATCTCCGCTGATCCCGAATGATTTCCAGCAGTCTTCGATCATCTCCGAGAATCTTCGATGATCTCACAGATTTTCCAATGATATCTAACGACCTCCGATGATCTCCAACAATCCCCAATAATCTCCAATAATCCGCAGTCATCTCCTACAATCTTCAGTAATCTCTCGGAGTCCCTAATGATCTTCTTTGACCTCTGATGATTTCCAACGACCATCGATCTGAAATCGACCCGTTCCTCAGGTTACAGTTCAGTGAGCACCTGGCAAGCCACTACGCCTCAAGCTGCGAGCCCCCCCAGTTCGGCAGTACTCTTCTTTCCGAAGATTCGAGCCAGCAGTATCACGTGGATCACGTGACTGCCATGGAGGAGGAAAATCGCGCCTCGCCGTCGCAGGGTGAACGCTCGGAGCAGGAATCCGAAGAGGCCGACGAGCCGGGTCTGCGCGTTCCGCGCGTCAATTCCCAAGGGAAAGTGAAGACGTTCCGTTGCAAGCAGTGCAACTTCGTCGCGATAACGAAACTCGAATTCTGGGAGCACAGTCGCGGTCACATAAAGGCCGAAAAGCTTCTAACTTGTCCCAAGTGTCCATTCGTCACCGAGTACAAGCATCACTTGGAGTATCATCTTCGCAATCACTTCGGCTCGAAACCATTCAAATGCGACAAATGCTCGTATTCCTGCGTAAACAAATCGATGCTGAACAGCCATTTGAAATCGCACTCGAACGTTTATCAGTATCGATGCGCCAACTGTTCGTACGCGACCAAATACTGCCATTCGCTGAAGCTCCATCTGCGCAAGTACAAACACAATCCGGCAATGGTGCTGAACGCTGACGGATCACCGAATCCGTTGCCCATCATCGATGTCTACGGTACCAGAAGAGGACCCAAGCAGAAGCCTTCCGAAACCGTCAAATCGGACGACAGCGTTGATCAAACGGCGAATGGCCAAGCCCAGATGAATCTCGGCATCAATCCAATGACCGCCATTCACGCCATAAACAGCCCAATGAACTTCCCGTATGGGCAATTGTTCCCAGGTTTCCCGATGACCAATCATTATCAGCTGACCGACGAGGAGAAACATCTCGAGAGTTTGAAAACGAATCTCTTCGCTGAATACGCCAAAATCATCAATGATCGAATGAGCGTTGACGATCAGGATCCCAATGACATCGCTACCAACAACAACTCGAAAATCGCTGAGCCAATTTTGGAGGATACCTCGGGACCAAATTCCGCTCCAACTTCCGGTAGCCACATCGAAGGCAAATCGGCCCCTCTGGATCTGAGCAAACCGGAAGTCGCGGCCGCCAATTCGAGTGACCCACTTGTCGCTGTTGGAAAAATTACTGACTTCTTAACCAACAATAATCACTCAAACACCAACAACAACCGGAAGGACCCTCGGACCGTTGGAACCGGAAGTTCTCCAAGAGCCGCTGGTACCAGTAGACGCAAAGGACGAGCCGTCAAGCTTGACAGGCGAGTCGTCAATGACAACGGCAATGACGATGACCCAACGGAAACGAGCGAATTCACCGACGACCTCACTAACTCCGTCAACGACGTCACCAACCCCATCAATGACGTCACCAACTCCGCCAATTACCCAACCAACTCTACCAACTCCACCAATGACGCGGCCAACCCTGCAAACTCCAAAGAAACATCCGGAAGTTCCGCGTTGGCTGTCAGTAACGAGTTCACCTGCCAATATTGCGAGATCGCTTTTGGCAACGTCGTCATGTACACCGTTCACATGGGCTATCACGGTTACAAGGATCCCTACACTTGCAACATGTGCGGCCACGAGTGCGACGACAAATTGTCCTTCTTCTTGCACATCGCACGGTCCAAACACTCCTAAAAAAAAAAAAACACGACCGTTTGTCTTTTCTTTACTGTTCTTTTTTTTTGTGGAAAAGGAAGACACTGACAACTCTTGGTAGCGACGGATCAAACGGAATCTCTGCGTTCTAGTCAATATACAACACCGGGCGGAGCGCTGTGAGCGTCGAACACAGCTCGGGGTGCAATTTAATGATAGACCGGAAGTGGCGCGTTATTCGAGTGACTTTACGAACGGATCGTTATTTCTTTTTTTTTTTTTCTTCACGTCCATTGACGTTTACTTTCTTTTGTTCATTATTTTTCGAAGATGTATATAAATTTATATACTCAGATTTTTTTTTTTCCTCCAATGAATTAGCTTTGTTCAGAATATTTTCTCGAATGTGCCAATGATAAGGAAAAAGAGATCCGAGATTGTACCGAAAATGATTGGAATGATTTTTCTTTTAGGTTAAGTACAACGACGCGTGCGCCGTCGATCTACCTCGATTTAAGAAAGTTCCCTGCTAGACATTTCTGTTTTTTTCGTTTCTCAGCTCCGACCAATCAGCCACGAGTCCCTCGAATCGCGCAGAGTCCTATCGCCCCACGAGTCCGATTTTTTAATGATTATCTTTTTGAATTTTTATTTATCCGTTTTTATTTTTTTACGTCGCAAATTTCGGGAGTCTTAAGATCAATGACGCGAGACATTGTTCTTTAAGGCATTTACATTTCGCGACTGACTCGACCGGAAGTGGACTCTAGCGATGCGACGGCCTGGCAACAAACTACCCGAAGACTTCTGATCGTTGGCTGAAGACAACGAAGCTCAAATTTTGAAAAGGAAAAGAAAAATGTGGAATTCACAAAGTGATAAAGACTGATGCGAGGGGTTCGAGGATGGCGGCGTTTCCGGTAATAATTTACGAACCGAAAAACATACAAATGTTTATAAATTCGCACTCGTCGGGAAAAAAAATCGTCAAAAATCGAGCAATTTAAGAGACACGTACACGTACCGAGAATACAAAAAAATCGGAACATATTCCAATCACATATGTTCTGAAAATATTCCCGTTGAAATCATTTCTTTTTCACGCACAAGTTTGCATTTTTGCACACGATTTTTTTTCCCATATCGATTTATCTCTACAAAAAAAAACGATAGTCCGCCACTTTTTTTTGTAGAGAATTACTTCGGACGACGACGGGCGAAATTTTGGAATCGCTCAAGGATTTTTTTTCGAAACGATCGTGCCAATGGTTATTTGATTGCTATAATTAGGATAATTATCGCAGCCGTTTTGAGCACACACACACACACATATATATATATAAATGTATGTATATATAAAAACAAAAAGATACGTCATTTGATTTCTTGAAATTGAAAGCTCCGATAGAAATGTACATGTTCATATATAAATAGATAGATTATATATTAAACAATAAGAATATATATATATGATATAAATATATTTTTCGAATCGCAAAGATCTATTGTTAATCGACAAGATTGCGCTAGCTCGAGAAGACGAAATTTCTCGGCCCGAGAAAATTCACACTTTCGTACAATGAACGACGTTTAATTTTTTTTTTTTTTTTTGTAAAAAAAAGATAAATGAAAAATCAAAAATTACATATACACGTACGTGTGTGTATATGTACACGTACATATAAGGGAATATCGAGTGGGAGAAAACTCGTCGATTTTTCATTTGCTCATGGAGAGACTGAGCGTCGACATTTTTAGGAATTTTTTTTTCAAAAGATTTCAAACTTTGCGCGTTGTTGAATTTTATTTTATTTTATTTTCGCAAAAATTGCCGAATTTTTTGGATTTGACTAGCATGAAACTTTTTTTTTGCATTTGCCGATTTGTTTTGTTTTTTTTTTGTTTTTTTGATTCAATGACACCGCGAGTTTTTTTTTCTTCCTTTTTCTTTTAATTAGAAACACGCGCAAAGTGGAAATCTTTGTTTGACTTCCGGTTTTGACGCTCGGATCTCGTCCTTACGAAGAAAAGGGCCTTGGGGATATTTTTTTTTTTTCTAGGCAAGTTAAAAATTATTGGGAGGTCTGAAACGTGCGAAATCGAGATCGGCAAAACTGTGAACAAAATGCGTCTATTTTTGATCGCTCCAGTTCGAAAAATGAGAGAATTGAAAATATTGCCATGCGATTAATGTGTAAAAAAATGGACGAGGAATCGACAAGACGATCTCGCATACGCAGCACGTAGGCTAAGTTAAAAATAAACGATGTAACGAATCGACATTCCCAATTACATGTAGCGCGCCAAATACATAAGTTATTTATACAATTGGTCTGGTGAGAATTATTGACCCTTCACCTTTTCCTCCCTCAGTGTTCGTGGGTGCGTCACGAGAGACGACCAATCGTATATTTAGTTTTTTTTTTTTTTTTTTAATTGGGAAATGGCTCTTTCCGAGAATAAAGAAGGATCGGAGACTCTAAAAAAATCATAAATCTCAGAAATCCTAGAAAGTTGATACGTTTTTGAAATGTTACGAAACATCTACTGCTTCGAAAGTTTGAAAATAAATTTTTATAAGTTTTGGGAAGTGTAATCATTTTATTAAAAAACTCAAAAATTTTAGCAGTTTTAGGAATTTTTTTAGACCAGAAGAAGGAACCAGGAAAGTCTAGATGATATGCACATTTGAGAAATTCTAGATAATATAGATATTTTAGAAATTCTAGATAATATAGATATTTTAGAAATTCTAGATAATATAGATATTTTAGAAATGCTTGAATATTGATACGGTTTCGAGATTTTAGTAAATCGATCACTTTCAGAAATTCCAGATGATCTAGATATTTTGGAAATTCCGGATCATCTGGATATTTTCGGAGTTACAGGTAATATTGACATTTTAGACATTCTAGGTAAGCTAGAAGTATCAGAAATTGTACAGACAATCTACAAAACATCGACAAAATTTGATATCCCAAAAGGTTTGGAAAATTTTCTAAAGTTCCGAACTATTAAAAGATATCTCAAATTTAGAAAGATGTGCACATTTTAGAAATCCCGTTTATAGCAGGCATATCGAAATTTCGTATTAAACGTGGATTAAACTTGACATTAATCCTTGGACATGGCACGGTCGACGACCTCGAAGTTCATCAAGCAGGAGTTTAAAGATTTATTTTTAGATCTCGCGGAGCAACGGCCGTTATTGACAGAACGTCCACCTGTCTCGGTAATTGGGTACCTGTGACACGTAAATTCATTACTTAAACTCCCGCGGCAAAAATTAATCAACTCGAACTAAGATCGCTGGCTGAATGAATTTGCGATAAATTTGGAACTCTAACTGCAAATATAAAAATAACTTCGAAAGCATAACATAAAAGTTTAATTATAAAATAAATGAAAATAAATTTCATAATGAATTTAAAGTAAAGTAATAAAACAAAAAGAATAAAAATAGAAACCGTGAAAATTTGATGATGAATTTATAAATAATATACCGTTTCGTCAGTAAGCGTATGAACCTTTAACGTTAATTGTAAATTCATCAGATACTGTAAATACAGAAATTCACATTTTATTTATTTCTCAATTTATATTTAACTATTTTTCATTTTTATAAAATGGAAAACCTCTAAAATGATTGCCAATTAAAACCCCCAAAATTCCAATATTGATTTATAAACAAAAAAAAATCTACATAAAAATAATTATAGGTTTCGATAAACAATGGCTTTCCATTTCAGCAGTCCTTTTTTTTTACTAAAAAAATTAATGAAAAGTCAACTTTTTCCTACCGCGATCGAGTATTTTTTTTTCGTAATTTCTCGTCGCTTTCTGCTTTTTTTTTTTTTTCTTTTTACCCGTTATCTCGTATCGGAATGCGGCCCCGCTTGGTCGAATGCGGCGAAATCGGTGCTCAGCGTGTGATATGAAAAACAATATTTCATTCACGATTCGAAGATGTAGGCGTCGCGATCTATGTAATTTCTCTCTCCGGGGTTCAGTTCCGATATTCGTACAAAAATATTGCGACTATTTGTTTACCATTTTGTTCTCTCTCTCTCTCTCTCTCTCTCTCTCTCTCTTTCTGTTTGGTTCCCTCCCTCTGTACATAGTTTACGTTTCTTATTGTCTCGAATAAATCGTCGTGTCAGTTGGTCAGTGGTAGCCGTGGCACGTCGTGCTATTTCTACACGGTGGAAAATGCGTTCGAAAGAGAGCACTCCTCTCCTCGGAAAATCGGGCTCGGAAGGTGTGCGGATCAACATTATGGATTCCGATAGCAAAGAGAAAAACGGTAAGCGATCGACACTTAAATTTTATTATGTCGATGAAAATTCGATCTTTTTTTGTATATAAAACGAAGCGGTAATAAAATAAAATAATAAATAATTTTTTTTAAATCAACAAAATAATGACGTATAACGAAAATCTAAAATTTTTTAACACAAAGAAAAGTGAAACGAAATAATCGATCGCATTATAAAACGTAGAATGAAACGGAGTATTTAATTACGTTTTTTTAAAACAAAGAATAAAACGAATCTCGTTTTCAAAAAATTGTCGATTTTTCGTAAAAAAAAATATTTTTTTTTAATCTTTAGATACTTTTTGTTATTTTATTTTTCAATGTTCGAATTGACACGCATCCAAGAAGTATCTCTCAGGATTTTATCTCCGATAAGATTTTAATATTTAGAGATTACCATAAACATTTTGTTGACGGAAGTGATAATTCGATTGAACCCGACTGGGACTGAGAATTGGAATATCATGAAAATTTCCACTGATAAGAAAAAAAAATAAAACTGCGCAGTAGTGGAGAAAGCTCGGGAGGACTTTTTCGAATAGAGAATTTTTTTTTTATTTTCATCAAACGCCACGTAATTTCGGTAAAACTTGCGCTGCAAAAAAATCATTCGTTGCTTTTGTTTTTCAGCTTCGATAAGGGATTATTACGCCTATTACACGGTGGGCCCGTTTTGGATGAGAATTCGCTTGTGTCTCTTTTGGTCATTTTGGGCGGCGTTTGTCACGGTCCTTGTTCTCTTCATGCTCATTTCCTGGTGCGTTTTCCCGGCCACGTGTTATCGGAACATTCAACATTCAATTTGAAGCGTCGGGTGCCGAGAAAGACGAAAGATAAAAAGAAACGAAAACGAAAAAAAAATAAATAAAAGTAAAATACGAAAAATAGAAAAAATCAAGATATTTTTTTTTCAAATTACAATTTTTTTTGTTGACTAATTATTTTATTTAAATCAAATTCTGTATTATTTTTCATAAAACGTACAAATGTGAATATATTATTGGATAATATTAATTATTGTCAATTATAATCGATTCCTATTAATTATTAACAATGTTCAGTAACGAATTGTGCAACTTTATATGCAAAAATAATAAAATGTACCTAAACGTATTTTGTTTTGTCTTGTTTTATACTTTTAATGGACAAATGTAATCGGATTTTTTATACTTTTTGTATCAGCAACGCTGATACTCGGATCGGTGACCGCGTCGCCGTGCTTTAGCTGGCGCAACGAACAGAACGGGGTTTTTCACAGTTTCCCCGTGCCCTTGACAAATTCGGTACAGCGTAAGAAACAGAGGACAAATGAGAAAATGTGAATAGGAAGGGGGGGGGGGCAGATCAAAAGCGCTTTCTGCGCGTCGTACGAATGAGGAAGCATTCAATAAAAATTAAGAAAACATTTTATGCCAAAGGGACTGAAAAATTGAAAAAAAAAAAAAAAAAAAAAACGGGACAGAAAAATGCAATTGAATACGATATGGTATCATCATAATCAATTTTGTTATTTTATTGTTGACATGGATAAGGCGTGGGACAGGTCTCGTAAAACCTTGACAGACATCGCACCTTCGATCTTATCCGATAATATCACGATCTTATCTCAATATTGAACACCCAACATGAGTGAGTTACGAAAAACTTCAAATTAATCGAGTATCGGATGCTGCAATTTTGGATATTACGACGAGACGTAATTTATTGACAAGTCGAATAATTAATGCTAAGTCACGATCGAAAAAAAAAAACGAAATTCGTTTTTTATTGATTTATTTAACAATAAAATAATTCGTGAACATTATCTTTGTGGTTTGAGACACGGGTCGATGGATCTAAAAATTATGTTTAACCGTCCGGTGAATGATCAGGTACCCGGGTATGCAATTCAGCTTTGCAGATGGAATTTATTAACTTTTTTTTTTTTAAACTGTATACCCGTCTGGATCACCGAAATTTAAGTAGTTTGAAACCCAATTTTTGTCCAATTTTTTTTATAATCAATTATTTAATAATAGTTAATAACTATTATTAAATAATTGATCATAAAAAAATTGGACAAAAATTGGGTTTTAAAGTACCTAAATTTCAGGGATCGAGACGTTTATACAGTTTAAAAAAAAAAAAAGTTACTAAATTCTATCTGCAAAGCTGAAACGGATATCCGGGTACCTGGTCATTGACCGGACGGTTCAAAAACGTGTTTTGAGCATATGCTTTTTTTATTATCAAATGTATCGTTTTCTCCCTTTGGAAATTTTTGGAAAATGGAATTTTGAGAAAAAGGCATTCAAACGGACCTGCGTCACTTTTAGTCTCAAAGCTTCGTCACGAAATCGGTTTTTGAAGCGATTACTTTTTTCGACGGCAGGCAAAGATCTGAAAACAAAAAGATACGTGTCTCTTTAAGTTCGATAAAAAAAAAAACAACAACATATCGAAAAATTAAAGAAATCGGTATGGGACACTCGAAACGGTTTTGATACGGTAATATACGATAATACGAACTTTGCTTTCGGACAACGATTACGACGAGAGAAATTGTCGCAATTGCGAAAAGAACACCGAACACTACCGCGAGTACACCGCCACTCGTCTCCTCGTGTTCAGTTGGACCAACCGTCGTTGAAGAACATGGAATGGATGGGCAACTCACTGTAACACCCAACAGAATCCAAAATTTTACAATTAAAAATTATAGTTAATGATAGCTTCTTAAAACCCAAACAGAGCCAAAATTGTACAATGAAACATGAAATTTAATCATTCATTTTACAATAATAAAAGAAATTGAATTATAGTTTTGCAAAACCCAAACAGACCCAAAAATTGAACATTAAAAAACTAGAGAATAACGCAAGTAGACATTTATTTAAAACCCCAAAAAAAAAGAACAAGAATTTGGACAAAAAAAAATGAAAAACAAAAATGATCGTTCTCTAAAATCGAAACACACCACAAACAAAAATTTCGATATCGAAAAAAAATGAAATCCTGGAACTGAAAAATCGACACACTCGAATTCATTTATTAAAAGTACTTACCAGAACCAGGTAAAGAAATAGATATTATCGTCGACTCGCTAGCTGCTAATTTTTCCGCCTGAAAAAAAAAAATTCATTTTTTTAAATCCAACAAACTCAAACGAAAAATTCGATAAAAATTCTTCGATAATTTCCATTTATTTTTAAATAAACAATCAAAACAAAGTTTACCGTAAGTTTAAGCAAGACGGCACTTTCCTGGAGTAATTTTTCCGGTGGATTTTTCAATCGAATTTTTACCGTTGAACTATCGGTCAGTCGAAAGGGCTCGAAATACTCTCTGTAACCTGGTACCCAAATTTTATATATTACATTTTTCAAATTGTATAAAAACAGCCATTTTCTTAACCCTTTATAGACTCGTGTGACATTTCTGTAACAAACCTCAACAATCCCGCTAAAATGTATACTAAACATTTTAGATAATTAAAATCAACGTCACTGCATTTTAACGTACCACACCGAACATTTTAATACCAAATAGAAATCATAGATGGCGGAACTAGTAGTTTTAGCAAGTTCAAATTTCACGTGTGCCGGTGAAATTGACAAGTCGAAACTCGTTGAAAGTTTGAATTTTATAAAAATATAATAAAAGTGTGTAAAATTGTAGTTCTTTCGTCGAAACCTGTAGGTAAGTGAATG
>JAPYZI010004509.1:0-18958 GCA_030523105.1 Ophioninae sp. A BG-2022a
TTTTTTTTTCTGCATTTTCAGGTAAAAAAAAGTAGGGTTAGGGCGGCGATCTTGACAGCAACGGGGAAAGGGGCGTGTATCTCTTTTTTTTTTCGATCTCTGGAGAGGAGGGGGGGGGGGGGGCACGAAAAAATCTCTCCTTGGATCAGCGACGCGTTGATTTGTGACTTTTGTCTCTATGTCACGCGGGCATTGTCACGTTTGTTTCTTTTGTTTGTTCTGCCTTAAATATTCTCGTCAGCCACTTTGCACCCGAATCCGTTCGATTCGCTTTCTCTCGTGGATACTCGATACGCGCCGGTATTCGACGACCACGAACAAAACGAACGATCGATTTACCTGGCTTGGAGGAAACAGGTGAATATCTCGATGACGTACGAATGTTTTCTGGAAACAACCGTCGACGCAACGATACGGAATTTCGTATCGGCTCGATATGGTATTCCACTTATCTCCAAAGAGACCGAAACGTTGTTTCGTATCTCGGAATCTTCGGAGGACCGAAATGTGAGAAAAGAAAAAATGTATAAAATGAATAAAAATAAATAAATAAATATAAATAAATATGAAAAAAAAAATTTTTAATGTATAAAATAAATGAAAATAAATAAATAAATATAAATAAATATGAAAAAAAAAATTGTTCAATGAATAAAATTAAATTAAATAAATTAATAAGAGAAAATAAATTTAAAAAAGCATGAAAAAAAGAAAACAAAATAATAAAAAAGCCAACCAAAAATGGAAAACGTAAAATATGAAAACTGGAAGATTAAGGGGATAAGAAAGTGGGGAAGGGACATGGCTGCTTGCTCAAACGTGTAAACCCAAATTGTATCTCGCGAAGCTATCTCATAGCCCACAACAGGAGTGACAGCTGAAAAGCAAACACTCATCTCGTTTTTCATTCTCGATTCTCGTACCCTCGAAATTAATTGCCGGGGGCCCGGACCTGACTCGTCTACCAGCTGAAATGAGCGGTTCTCTTACCATTGGCGATTTGATGCTCGATGATAACCGAGCACCCATGATCCACGATCCACCACGTGCATTTTTAAAATTTATTTCTTTATTTATTTTATTTTATTATTTTTTTTTTTTCATTAAAAAATGAAGGTGTTGTTGGTAAGCTGTATGATTCAGGGTTGGACACTATGTAGGAAGGAATGACTCCATTTTTATCAGGAGAAACAGACTCAACGTTTTAACGTTGCTGATTTGAAAATTTGAGAAGAGGATCAGGTCAGAAAATGAGCAATCGTGGAAAACGTCATATTAGGGGTAGTAAAAATAAATCCATGATTTTTCAAATCCAATTTCCAATTTAACCAATTTTTTTTCCAATTTAACCAATTTTTTCCAATTTTCCCAATTTTCCAATTACAATTCTCCAATTCAACCAATTTTTTTTTGTCCAATTACAATTATCCAATTTTCCAATTCCAATTTTTCAATTTAACCAATTTTTTTTTCCAATTTTCCAATTTAACCAATTTTTTTCCAATTCAACCGAATTTCCCAATTTTTCCAACTTCAGTTATCTGTATCTCGAGTCGTATAAATCCCATCGGGTTATACTAGATGGCGTTAGAAAGATGAAATTTCGTACCAATCGAACTTTTGCAACAATTTTGTGATTTGTTGAGTCCAGGAAATAATGGACTATTTTTTGCTACACCTGATATGTACCTAGATCAGTTTCCTAGTATCCTAGATCCGTTTCTCCTTTGAATTATTAATCTTCCGATTTATACCACATTCTGTCGTAACGTTGGAACGCACTCTACGGTCTTTCAGGTCACCAAGTACTTTCGTTCCAAGTACTTGTTTTTATAATTCCACAGGTAAAAGAGTATTCCCAATACTTTCGGAGTAAAAATATCCGAGTTTTCAGTGCATTATCTACACGTGGTAAAAATTGATATATCAAAAAAGAAAAAAAAATGGTTGAAGGTGAAAAATACCTTTTGCTGTAAGTGGGTGGTGCCGGATTTCTAATGATCCAAATCTTGACCAGGGGACTTGAAATTATGTTTCACTGATGCTGAAAAAAATTTCTTGGGGATTCCATCAATCGAATTGCGACGAAAAATTCAATAATCAAATCCGCGTTATCCGGGTCCAACAAAAATATGAATAAAACGTCATTGATTGCGTTGTACGAAGAAAAGTCATGTTCAACGGCGCAGTAATATGACACATTGGCTTTCGATTTCGGTAAACGCGATCGGTCCCTTTCCACAGGAAAGAATCAACCATAAATGGGAATGTGAATTGTTCGCGTTGCTGAATCACGATGATTGCAGTCGATAGAGCAGATCGAATAAGCGAACGCTTTCCCGAACGATTGGATGCAAAAAATGGCCAACGCATAGACCAACCAAACGAGAGAAATATCCATTGAAAGTAGCTTGGTAAAAGGAAGGTTGTGTAATGTCGATCGCATCGTATCGATATATGCACGCTCGTGCCTAAATACGTACATAGATGTATGTACAGAGAGAGAGAGAGAGAGAGAGAGAGAGAGAGAGAGAGAGAGAGAGAGAGAGAGAGAGAGAGAGAGAGAGAGATGATGATGATGATGATGATGATGATGATGATGATGATGATGATGATGATGATGATGATGATATAATTTATTATGCCCTAATCTTTGACTTTCGAGCAAAAAAAAGAAATAACAAAAATAACATAGAAACTTAAACATAACTTAAAATTAATATACACTAAGAAAATAATAATACTTATAATGACAAAAAATAATAACAATAATAATGATATTAAAAATAATAAACAAAATAAACAGAATAAACGGAATAGCGGTGATAATTGTAAATAATAATAATAATAATAATAATAATAATAATAATAATCATAGTAATAATCATGGTAATTATTTAATAATAAAATAATAAGGAAAGCAAAAGTAACTTAAAGATAAAATCAAAAACTAAGAATACAGTGAAATTTGTTTGGGTTTGTCTGGGTTAAGAGAGTAAGAGAGTAAAAGAGAGAGAGAGAGAGAGAGACTTAGGGAAAATTGTTTTCGTAGAGTTTTGGTTGCCTGGTTTGTGGAAGTCACCAGAACGATATATACGAAACAACCGTTTTCCCCTATATCTTTTTCCTTCTCCGTCTAGTTCGGACTCGTTTCGACTCGTCCCATCAGGATCAAAGAGAGAGAGAGAGAGAGAGAGAGATATTACGGTACTCGAGGAAAAACGTTGCGATGACGTTGCGGGGGTGTGCCAGGATTGTATAGGAAATAAAGGAAACAAAAAAAAGAAATATGGCCGCGGTGATCGTCGCGCACGAAAGCGGGGAGGGCATTCGAGTCGGAATTGTGGAATCATGAGGGGTTGGCCGGAGCGAAGAGAAGTTGCACTTCCCATCAAACCCATAGGTGGAAGTGAACGGGAAAGAAAATTTCGCGAGGGATGAAACCCGTTACGGAGCTAAAGAAGGAAAAGGGAATGGGAAGCAAAAGAATCTGAGAGAAAAGGGTTCAACTTGGAAAATCGACGAACGAACGTATACGAAAGAGAGAGAGAGAGAGAGAGAAAGAGAGGGAAAGAGAGGGAAAGACACAGACACACTCACTGGGAATGAGCCAGAGACATAGACGGCGAAAGAGGCATCGAGGAGTGGCGAATAAATTTCGAAAGTTTATCGTCGTATCGCATGCCTCCGCAAAGTCACTTTATTACTGACGGATCAGAAAGGAGCGAAACGAGCTTTACGCGAGTTTCAGTTCTCTACTCAAACTCTCTCTTTCTTGCTCTTTCTTATCATTATTATCATGATTATTATTATATTTATATACATATATGAATATATATAATTTATTTTTATATTGTATATAATTATATATACAAATATCTAATTTTATATATATATATTCATATTTATATTATTAATAATTATATATTATTCATATTGTTGCTATTGGAATAATAATAATAAGAAAGAATAAGAGAGAGAGAGAGAGAGAGATGATGATGATAGATTTTAATAAGATTTTAATGATAATAACTTTAATAATTATCGGCGAGGAATTTTAATAAGCCCCAGTAAGTACTTTCGGCCAATGTAGCGACATCTACAACGAAATAATAAAAAAACATAACAGCAGAAATAATAGTAATATAAATTAGAATTAATAAGAAAAACTAAGAACTAAGCAACTGAAACTAAGTCTAATAAAAGTAATAATAATAATAATAATAATAATGACGACAAATAATAACTTTTAATAATATAATAATAATAACTTATAATAATAGACAGAGAAAGAGAGAGAAAGCAGAGAACTGAAACTCGTGTAAAGCTCGTAATTGTTGTTGTTATTATTATTATTATTATTTGTTATTCCTGTTATTATTATTTTCTGTATTTTTCGTTATTTCATATTACCTTATTTCGTTTGTTGTAATTGTTGTTCCTCCCTAACAGAGTCACTAGGGCATAATTGAAATTAATCAATCAATCAATCAATCAATCAATCAATCTGTTCTTGTAATATCAGTCTTTTCAATCCTCGACTTCCTACCACCTTTTTATTAATACCTGTATGTCTAAGGGTCTAATCCTAAGGTACAATTTTTCTCTTCCCGTTTTTTCCTAATGGTCCTCCCATCTGCATATCCCGAGTATGCACAGCGTGCTTTTGGATCGATGGAGTCTTTCTTCAAACCCGGAGATCAGGCTGTATAACGATTCTTTGAGTTGTCCAGATTGGACTCCCTGAAAGACGCAGACAGTTTAGTAATCGAAATAGAGTAGCCTTAGACTGGCCTTGAGACAGTTAGGAGACATCAGCGTTTTGAATAATTGATGGAATCCTGCCCGATATTGATTGGTATTATTGATCAAAGGGTGACGTTTCATGGACGCGGAAAAACAACTGTTCGGCAACCAGCAGAACGTTGGTTCGATCTATTAGGCCAAAGCTATCAAGTTCATACGGTGACTAAACACTAAAAAATAATGACTCCGCTTTAATCAAGACCTATGTGCCACTTAGAAACTCCAAGGAACGTACAACGAACGAAAAGTGGAAACAGTTTTGCGCAATTTAGTTCATGCTGGTAATGTTCCAGGGATTCGTATCTAGGACGGTTGAATGTCCCCGAAGATGATCACCGACTCGATTTCCACATAGCTAGATATTCCTCCTTCATCAATGTCTTTGAACAGGGATGGTTTTGCGGGGGTTGGGAAAGGGGCTTACCTTTGGAGAAACAGGCACGCAGTTAAATATTATTTCAATACGGAAAGCACTTGGCGACCAGGAGGCACCGGGATCTCCAGCACTTGAATTACGTGAAGATTCGTATACGTGTATGGTGGTACGGCGGTGTACACACGTCCGTTTAAAGAGAAGTGCCAGCGACAGGCACAGAGCGCGTCGTCGCATTGTCATGGCACAGGAAGAACTCCCCCCCCTCCTCCTCCTCGTTCTTCTCCGTCCCTCCCACCCCCACCGTAGTACGGGCTCACAATAATTATCGGCGGTGAACGCGGAATTATATATCGTGTGTACGGGTTGTACAGCCGGCGTGTTCAGTCGCCGGATTCGCGCATGGTAATAGCTCAGACATGCGAACTCGCTTCTAGGACGTGGTACGGACTTGTTATACCGTGTAACCGCGTATACGTACGAATTTAAGTATACGTAGAGACGGGCGAGAGGGTACGGTAGCATGCGCCAAGAGAATGGGTGACGTTTCTTGTACGGCTCGGCTCTTCCGACATTAATAATGTCTTTCCTCTCTCGGAGTGAGTGGAAGAGAACTCTCCTGCCACCACCACTAGGAAAACCATCACCAGCCAAAGCGAAGGTGGAGGATAGCGAGGAGGAGTCGTAACGGCACGAGGAAAGAACCAAAAGAGCGGTAACGAACGGCCCGGAACCTCGTATACGTGAGATATTCGAGAAATAAAGAGGGATACCAGCGACGAGGGGGTAGGAAACGACGGCGTCATTGAAGCAGCCTAGGTGCGCGGGAGATATCACTATCAAGAAACACCAAGAGGGCAAAAGATGATGGCGCAGTGGTGAACGGAAAGAAAAGGTCGTTGGGAGGGTGTCACTAGGTGGTACCAATCTTCGGCCTTGATCCCAGAGGGCTCGGGAAGCTTCTAAATTGAAGGGTAATTTCAGTCCTCCTGGTGTAGGTACGATGATGTCATTGAAACGAGCAAGTTTACAGCGAAACGGTCGCGTCAATACCGGCCTCTTTCTCCAACTGTCCACCGTTGTCCATAGTGATCCTTCGACACTTTCCGTCATCGCGGTCTCCCTTCTGTTCCCTCTTTTCCTATATCTCTTCCCAACTTGACCCAGCAAGCACCTAGCATCTGCCTAGCTGCTCAACAGTTGTCGCTCGTTTCCCAAACTTATCCGACTGCCGCATCGTGCTCTCAACGGAACTTAACGGGGAACATCGATGAGATAAATCAGCGAGAAACATAATCACCGGGCCAAGATCTCAGAGGAGTATTTCACTCGTTCGAACGTACAGTACAGCTACGAGCCAATGGAAGAGAAGTCTGACGCAGGACCTGGAACGAGGTGCACGGACTCTGGCTGTTGACTGGGCAAGGGAACATCGAGAGAGAGAGAGACGCTCTCTTGAACGGAGAGGGAGATAGGTTAAACTGCCCCTGCACGGTTCACCAGGAACAGAGGACTACCCGCAGTTTCTCGTTCAGCTACTAACACTTGGACAGCTACCGATTCTCAACCGACCTCTCTCCTTCTCGAAACTCCGCCGTACAGCCGTCTCTCTTTCTCTCTCTTTCACTCTCCATGCCTCGATCTCTTTCTATGGATTGTCCTCCAGCAAAGCAGCAGCGTAGAGACAAAGGGGCGGTCCACGCTTTCATCCTGCCGACATTAAGGTACCCGGTACGACTACCGCCGCTCACGTTTTCCCATATGCCCATATGTACACGTACGCGCAGTTGTTTGGCCGAGTGTGCAACGCGGTACACGTATCCTCCTAGTGGGACAATGAGAGGTCCGCATGCGGGTCCAAACGATCCCAAGTCCTCCTCCTCCTCCTTCTCCTTCTTCTCCTCCTCCTCCTCTTCGTCCTCCTTCTCCTGCTCGCGGTTGCAGTTCCTATTGCTACTGCGCTTATTCCAGTAGCTACGACGCCACTAATACCACGCGTATAATGTGTGTCCCCAATGAGGATGGTACCAGCGCGAGGATAACCCCAGCCCGTGTCTTCCTCGTACTTCCACAAGGACAACCGTCCACCATCCCATTCTCGTTATTGCACCTTCTTGCCGGCTCCTGTACAGACCACAAACCGAAACCTCATTTCAACTCGGCATCTCCCCATCGTCATTAGCTTCGTCTTCGTCAGCGGCAGGATTGGGGCTCGAGGACTTCAGCGGGATTGAGACGTGGGGTGGTCCAAGATGGAATAGGAACGAGCCATTGGCAAATTTATTGCGGAAGAACGAACCTGACGGATAAATTGGGAAAGTCGTTGCGGAAGAATGAACTTGACCGATAAATTGGGTAATTGTTGCAGTTATATCAGAAGTACTACTTTGTGTTAGGTCTACACTTTGGACATGTAAACTAAAGTGCAACATCATCTTAGGTTTAGGCTTCGGACATGTAGTTTCAACAGCCTCAGTACAGTCAGTCTAGGCTCCTAGGGTCCAAAAGACATTCGGATTTAGAGACTCTTTGATAGTTGGAAGGAATCCGGAATATTCCAGACGGAATTTAGGCCAAGAATGTTTCTTTGCCTTCTCCCGCGGCATTTATGAGTCGATATCAGCCAGTGATTAGAACAAGCCAATACAATACGAGGATAGACACCACAAGTGACTGTGTCCAGGTTATCTAAGCTGACGGTAAAAATAATCTAGCCAATGAATGTCCGTGCGCAATATATCTAATACTCGCGATTGCGTATTAGGATTGTGCAATCCATCTATCATCAATAATCAATAGTTTGTTTAACTATTGAACAATTAGATCAGAGACCATATCCAAATTATTTTCGATTCACCCTTCGTCAGGCTAAGATGAGGCCACAGAAAAATCGGTACGGATAAACCGTCCTCGCCTGAAGGCCTCGGATTCATGAGAACTTGGTTACTCGGAATGGGAAAAGTCTCATGCTTACGAGAGGGCGTTCTGCGATAAGTTGGAAGTGTACGAGCGCAGTGATACGAGGCGAATGAGAAAATGTGAATTGCGGACTCGTGACGCGATGCCGAGCGCGCGGATGAGTGAGGCCGAGGGAGGGCGCTACATCGCGGTTCTCCCGTTCCCTCTGTGGATTGAGAACTGGCGACTCAGGAGGGAAGAAGGATGACGATGAGGGGTGAGGAGGGGGTTGGAAGAGGAGAAGGAGGAGGAGGAGGCGGACAACACCGAGCAATGAGAAGATAAGAGAGACCCCCCAAAGGCCTCGGGCCGGGCGCCTCGCGGCTTCGCATCGAGTCCTGAACTTCTCCTCTCGGGTGGTCCTTAACGTTCTCTACCAAGAGGGGGCCCCCTCGTATTCTTCCTCTCTCTTGCTCGGCCCGGACTCGCGCGACCAGCATTTTTCTTTTATAGCATGCGCGCCGCGGGCTCGACTCGTTTTCTCTTTCCTCCTCCTCCTTCGCCTCCTCCTCGCCACCCCCCCCCCCTCTCTCTCTCTCTTTCTTTCTCGCTCCCTTCAACCATCACCATCGACCGTCTCTCCTCAGGTTCTTGGGATCGCCCGTTCCTCTTCCTCCTCTTTATTCGCGATATTCCTCCCGTTCTATCTGGCCACGCTTTCTCTCTTTCGCTGAGGGCGATCGCGGGCCCTCGGTTGGGGCCCTTCGAGATCGGAGGAGGCTCGTGATCGCGCCATCCCAGACCAACGCAGACCGATCGCCCCTTCCGAGAAAGCTACATCGGGAGCAAGGGCTCTCTCTCTCTTTCTCTTTCTTTCTTTCTTTCTTTCTTTCCTTCTTCCGTGTTCAAGACGCCGCGATTTCGAAAAGGAGCCGCGATGCGCCCCTAGAGGGCGCCTCCTGTCCGTACATACGACTCGGTATAAACGACTCGTCTCGCTTTCTCTCGTTCTACGCGTCGCGGATTCCCGGACCTGGGGGGCTACTTACATAATTCGTCGCGGTACAGCGCCACCACCCTCTTTTATACCTCGGTTCCCTAACCTCCTCCTGGTATCTCTCATACCCTACCAGCCTCTCACCCTCTCCCCCCCCTCTCTCTCTCTCTCTCTGGTCGCTTCCCAATTTCTTCTCGCTTCCTGCGCATTTTGTTTCTCGTGTTCCCTCTTGATGTCTGCGCCACGATCTTTTTCGGTACCCTCCGAGAGCTTCCCGGGTATCAGCAACGAGCAACCTCCGCGAACGATGGAAGCCGTCATTTCCCGACGGTCACTCGTTCCTTATTGACTTTACCATATCTTTCTTTCTTTCTGTTTTTTTTTTTTTTTTTTTTTTGGTTTCTCCTCTCTTTCGATTTCTCTTTCGCCCCCTCACTTTTTTATACTTTTCTCACTACCCCTTGAAGCTCCTTTTTTTATTTTTTATTCTTCTCGCTCGCTTCTCTCGTCTTCTCATCTCCCTCTTCTTTTCGTTCGATTTCTTCCCTCCCGTACTCCTCTTTAAGGTAGGAAGACCATTTACAAGCTCGAAAATGATGGGTTTTTTAAAAGAGTTTTTTTTTAATTGAAGGAATACACATAGGAATTTGGATTTTTGAATATGTTTTGTTTAATATTTCAATTGTTTGAAAAAAAAATATATATATACACTTTATTTCGATGCAAATTGCCCATCGTATACATTAATGTTTAAAATAAAACTCGAAAAAATAATTGCACTCCTGGAGTCATTCCTCAGGCTGTAATTATCGGAAAAAAAAAAATCAAAATCCCTCGTTTGTTCAACTTTTTACTTCCCATCGTTTCTCACATCCACGCGTGTCGTTCCAGGCTTCTTCCGCTTTCCCCTCTGTCTCTTTTTTTCTCATCAACCACTCGATTCTTCGCTTCAACAATGTTACCCATCCGTACACTTTTTCACGATGCAAAAAGGAATGAACAAAGAAAAAAAGCAAAGAAGATCGATAGGCGGAAACGAGAATAAGAAGAGGAAGAAATTGACCGCATAACTGGGAATTATCAGGCATTAGAAACTACCGGCTCTGTCATGCGTCACGTAATAATCTCGCTTGGACAATTATCAAAAAATACTTGGTTTCTTATTTCGGATTATACAGCCGGAACAAGTCTATAGAAAACGCGAGCTCGGTTCTATGACGAGGCAAAACTCGTCACTCTCTATCGTAATTACAACCTGTTTTCCCGTGCTTCTCTATCCACCTATAATCTAATATGAACGAGACTCGACGTATCTTTTTTTTTTTTGTTTTTTTTTTTTTCTTTTTCATTCCTCTTTTTTTTTAAATAATATAATCGCCGATATTACGTGACGCGTAAAAGCGTCAGAATTTCTAATATAATAAACATGTATTTGTCGCAGCGTCATTAGAAGTGTGTGTATATATAGATATGGCAGGTATCATTACGAAAGGTGGCTCATAAGTATTTATCAGAACAGTCGTTCGGACTAACGTGTAGATCCGTATCGTTTCTCGTGTTAACTAGACTCGCTCTCCTCGAGCGCTCTTTCTGTCTGCCAATACACGGGGTTCGTACGTGTACACACGCGCAATCATGCACGTACGCGTGTACGACAAAAATATATAAGTACGCAGAACGGCTGAGGAGGATCTGGGGATTAAAAAAGAAAATGATAGAGACTCGTCGGACAATATAATCATTTAGTTGCGATCTGTCTCTCCGTGTCACTAAAAGAATCAGCGATCCTCTGTCTTTCTCTTTATCTCGCTCTCTCTCGTGTCTGGTTTATATCTTTTCTTGATTTCTGTTTTTATTTGGTTCTTATTTTTTATTATTTTTTTTTTTTTTGGTTTATATGTTTTGTTGGTTTATGTTTTTTCTTGGTTTTTATTCTTTTTGGTTTATTTTTCTTCTTGGTTTCTGTTTTTTCTTGGTTTTTATTATTTTTTTTTTTTGGTTTCTGTTTTTTCTTGGTTTTTATTTTTTTTTTTGGTTTATAGCTTTTATTGGTTTCTGTTTTTTCTTGGTTTTCATTCTTTTTGGTTTATTTTTCTTCTTGGTTTCTGTTTTCCTGGGTCTTTATTCTTTTTGGTTTGTAGCTTTTATTGGTTTCTGTTTTTTCTTGGTTTTTATTTTTTTTATTTTTTTTTTGGTTTATAGCTTTTATTGGTTTCTGTTTTTTCTTGGTTTTTATTTTTTTTTTTGTTTACAGCTTTTATTGGTTTCTGTTTTTTCTTGGTTTTTATTTTTTTTTTTGGTTTATAGCTTTTAATGGTTTCTGTTTTTTCTGGATTTCTATTCTTTTTTATTTATTTTTTTTTTGGTTTCTGTTTTTTCTGGGTTTTTATTCTTTTTTAAATTTATTTTTTTTCTTGGTTTCTGTTTTTTCTTAGTTGTAATTCTTTTTGGCTTACTTCTTTTTTAAATTTCTGTTTTTTCTTGATTATTATAATTTTGCAATTTATATTTTTTCGTGATTTCGGTTTTTTCTTGGTTATCATTATTTTTTAATTGATATCCCACCGTCATAGCCTTTCAACCGATATTGAAACCAAGTTTTTAATTAACCTAAAATCGTGACAGCGTCCGTACCGCGTTCTCGTGGATTGTTCGCCGAAAGACTACGCGGCTTAATAAATCCATCCGTATCCTATCTATCCACTTCGTTCTCTAATCAGCAGAAAAATTCTTGGATATTGATAGAGATATGCCCCTGATCGGCGTTAAGTGCAGAAATCCGTTTATTCGCTCCGTACTCGAAATGGTACTGAATGAACGTGTACGGAAATGTGGACACTCTCACATGTATATATATATGGTAAATAATGAATCCGGTGACACAAACGTGTGCACGCTACCAGTATATACTGCTTCGTGCTTTCCACACGCTGGGAACGAAACGATAGAGTCCTTGCGAATCTCCTCGTGTGCGAATTTCGTTCTCTCTCTCTCTCTCTCTCTCCCTCTCTCTTTTTCTCTCTCTGTCTCTCTCGGTAGCTCGCAAGCTCTCCGTCGTTCTCTTTCACCGAGTATCGTCTCCCGTATCGTTTTACTCCGTTACGTACGCCGTATAATAAATACGTACGTGTGCGTGCGCGCGCGCGCGGGCGATTTAAAGTGCGTCGTATGCGTGAAACTGTACGAGAGATCAAAGAGTTTCGCCGCGCCTTCTCTTTTCAGACCCCTTCCGTCGCGCGTGCACCGAGTCTTCGTGTGCATGTGCGTGTGTGTGTGTGCTCTACATATCTCTCTCTCTCTCTACATTTCTCTGTCTCTCTCTCTCTCTCTCTACATTTCTCTCTCTCTCTCTCTCTACATTTCTCTGTCTCTCTCTCTCTCTCTCTACATTTCTCTCTCTCTCTCTCTCTACATTTCTCTCTCTCTCTCTACATTTCTCTCTCTCTCTCTACATTTCTCTCTCTCTCTCTCTACATTTCTCTCTCTCTCTCTCTACATTTCTCTCTCTCTCTCTCTCTCTCTCTACATTTCTCTCTCTCTCTCTCTCTCTCTCTCTCTCTACATCTCTCTCTCTCTCTCTCGCGTAGTGGAGTCGAGTAGGTTAAGTTAAGTTAAGTTAAGAGTAACGGGTCATGCGTTGTTGAATTGATTTTAGAAATAGTTAGTTGTAGGTTAGATTTATTTTTCTTCTAAACGACTTTATTCCCATCGGATTAATTATATGCGTTTTTCTTGTTCGTATATTACGAAATAGTGTCATGATTTTTTTTGTATTCATTTCCTTGTATCGTTTTTGCCCGATTAGTTTTACTAGGGCATAATAAAATGTATCAATCAATCAATCAATCTCTCTCTCTCTCTCCCTCTCTCTCTTTCTCCCTCTTTCTCTACATCTCTCTCTCTCTCTCTCTCTCTCTCTCTCTCTCTCTCTACATCTCTCTCTCTCTACATCTCTCTCTCTCTACATCTCTCTCTCTCTCCCTCTCTCTCTACATCGTGCTATGCGTCGTCGATCAGTTTACTTTATTTATAGTTAGTTGTAAGTTAAAATTTATTTTGTATCTTATCTACCATAATGTATTACTATTTTTTGTGTATTTCTTTATTTTGTATCTATTTTTGCCCGATTAGGTTACTAGGGCATATTAAATGTATCAATCAATCTCTACATCTCTCTCTCTCTCTCTCTACATCTCTCTCTCTACATCTCTCTCTCTCTACATCTCTCTCTCTCTACATCTCTCTCTCTCTACATCTCTCTCTCTCTACATCTCTCTCTCTCTACATCTCTCTCTCTCTCTACATCTCTCTCTCTCTACATCTCGCTCTCTCTCTCTCGTTTCAACCTTCCGTTCGCCAAAGCTCTGGCTTTCCTCTCACCCCGCCGCCCTCTTTTTCTCTCTCTCTCTCCCTCGAGTATTTCTCTCCTCTTTTTTGCCTCCGTTTCCTCTTTATTCGCATTACCGGAATACGCGGAATGGCGCGGAAGAATCGTTACGGTACATGCGTGGGTGTCGACCGGCTCGAGCGTAAAAAGAAAAAAAAAGTTTGCGATTTTTCGTCCGGAATATCTGTGCGTAATGCCCGGAAAACAGCGTTCGACGTTTGAACACGCGCCCCGACAACCGCCCGGTCTTAATTCGTACGCGCAGTAAAATTCAGCCTGTACGTTGATTCCTGGATGTGAAGAATCAAAAAAATAAAAAACGAAATTAAAAAAAAACCCCGCGGAATTCTAGTTTCGATCGAAACGCTGAACCATCGCTTCACTCGATTCCAACCGCCAACGGGTTTACTCCGATTAACGGTGAATCGCGAGGAAAACGCCGCAGGAATTAATCGCCTGAAACGAATTTAAAAAATCGCGGGAATATTTACATCCCTCGAGGGTGTTATAATTCTGCAATGTTTAATTAAACATTGAAAAGATTTAAAAATCCGGCGCTTCGTTCATTTTAAAAACGATTGTTTAAATTCTGAAGTTTTTAAATAAAAAAAAAACAGAACATTTATTAATAGATCATCCGAGTTATTCATTTAAAAAAAAGAACGATTTGAAAAATCCTGCGAGTTCGAAATTAAAAACGAAATGATTTTCAAGATCCAGCGATTTTGTAATTACAAAAAAAACAAACGATTTTTCAAACCCTGCAGTTTGGAAATAAAGAAAAAACAATATTTAAAAATATCCCACGATTTTTAAATTACAAAAGAAAAGATTTGAAAAAAAAAACCTGCGTTCTTTGAATTCATTATAAATATTTATCTTACGATTTTTAAATATAAAAAAAAGAACATTTTCAAAAATCCTGCTATTTTTAAATAAAAAAAAGATACGCTCAAAAAAATCCTGCAATTTTTAAATAAAAAAAGAAACGCTCCAAAAAATCCTGCAATTTTTAAATAAAAAAACAAACGCTCCAAAAAATTCTGCAATTTGTAAATAAAACCAAAGATTTTAACAATCCTACCATATTGAAATTAAAACAACAACAACAAAGAAAAGTATTGAAAGAAAAAGGAATGGAGCAAGCTAAAGAAATAAGAGTAAAGGCAAAATATTGAGCTTTGAATTTTTCATCGGGTCGAGCCACACACAAACTCTGTGACTGTAACTTTGCGTGAGAACGGTTCTTCCCCCCCCCCCCCCCCAGCTCCTCCCAAACACACGCTCGGCTTCGCGGGCGCACACTTATTCGCTGTTTTTTTTTTTTCACCCTTCGGTATACCTCGTCGAATTTATTATTTAATTATTCCACGCGTACAGACCGAGCCCTGTCGGGCCTGCCCACTTCTCTCGATAGTCCAACCGGGTGTTAATTAACCCGGACAATTGCACACCGTATATATGTATATATTATGACACGTCGAGGCACCCGTGTATACGATTAATCAGAACAAGACGTGGCGTTAAAGAATTGTACTCGGGTGTTCCCCTTCGCATTGTGTGTTCCAGCCTATGAATTACGAAACGTTGAAAAATTATTTCTGTTTACCGCTAATTATTATTTGATCGAGAAAATTAATCGGTGGTTAAGTATAACGAAAAGAAAAAAAAAAAAAAAAAAACAAATTTCATCGAATTCATTGATTTTTGTTATGGGAAGATGAAAATTCAACATTCTCCGGAATGTCATCGTTTATAACCCGATTGAAAAATCCAACGATTTGTTAATATTAAAAATGTTTTTTTAAATTATTGATTTTTTAAATAAAAGAATAGAAGATTCAACAAATCACGCGAGTTTTTCATTAAAAAAAAAAAAGAATCATCTGAAAAATCCTACGAATTTGAAATTAAAAAAGACGGAATGATTATTCAAATCCTGAAATTTGGAAATAAAGAATAAACAATTTATATAAAATACCCTGCGATTTTTTAATGACGGAAGAAACGATTTGAAAAAAAAAAAAATCAGCGATCTTTGAATTCAAAATAAATATTTATCTTGCGATTTTTACATGAAAAAAAAAAAAGAACAATCTTGCAATTTTTAAATAAAACCAAATATTTTAACGATCGTACGATATTTAAATTCAAACAACAACAACAAGGTATTGAATGAAATACTTTGATTTTTTGCGAGCATTTTTTTAAAAAGGGACTGAAATAAATAATTACTTAGATTTTGATGGAACGTGATCCGTCGGCTTATTAATAAATAAAAGCGAGCGGATATTCGCCAACTGTCCGGTTTTGTCTCCGGTAAAGAGGCCCGTGCCGCGTTCTCTAGGATGCCTCGATCGAGCGAATAAGCGCGTACGAATAATTGCTCCGAGTTCTCCGGTACGTGAATACTAATTAATGACTCTTAATTTTTCCTTAATTGCCGCGGCATCGCTCACAAACGCCCCGGTTTACTCGGGAGTGCTCTACGCGCTCCTCACGCATTCACCGTCGATTGTTCAACACAAAGTACCTCTCACGCGCATCAAACGTGCTCTCGAGTCATTTGTAACGATTCCAACGCGGCGTCGTTCACGGAAATACCGCGTAAGAAAAGTTTCACACCCCTCCGTGCGTTTTGCCCACCCGACCAACCGCTACGTTTCTCTGCCCACGTCGAGGTCTCTTTTTTTTCTTTTTTTTTTTTGCCTTTTACTCTTCGATCGTATCGTACCATTGTTTTCTCTTTGCGCGCCGCGGATTCCGGATTTCTATCAATCAGCCTTATTTGCCTCGGAGTACGATTACTCTGGAAAATACTTTCCAGAAAAAGCTTTTTCTCTTCTCTTCCCAATCGGAATCCATGGAAGGCTAAACTCGTTGATTGCCAAACAAACGGAAATGATGAAGAAGCTGGGCTCGTTAAAACTCAAGGATAAAGATTTCCATTCTTTTTTTATTTTTTTTTAATTTTGGTTATTTAAAAAAAACACAAATTTAAACAATTAATTTTTAATAATGAACGAAATAAAAAAATTGAAAATGAATCAAAATCTTTATCCTTGAGTTCTAACGATCCCAGCTTGGGTTAAAAAAAAGAATTTTTTTTACCCAAGGATAATGATTTTCTTTCATTTTTTGTTTTGTTTATTTTGTTCATTTTTTATTTTATTTTTTAACCCAAGGATTATGATTTTCTTTCATTTTTTGTTTTGTTTATTTTGTTCATTTTTTATTTTATTTTTTAACCCAAGGATAATGATTTTCTTTGACTATTAATTTTTTTGTATTTTTTTTTAATTTTTTTCATTGTTTATTATTTTATTTTTTTGGAAAATTTGAACCGTAAAAATCACCATAAGAAAACCATAAAATCATAAACCATATAATCATAATTTTTACGGATTTCTAAATTTTTCATTTAAGACAAAATTGGCCTTAAAAAAATTGCGAAATAAACGTTTCAGTCTTAACGACACTGCGAAACTATCAAGAAGCTTTCTGGGATTCACGAAATCGGGAACGAGTCTTGACCCCGTGGCGCCATCTCTCGGCAAACTGCTCAAACTCGTAGAAACGCGACTCCCTTGGACTTAGCCGAGAATCGAACCATTTTCTGAATACAGGGTAACCAAGAAACGAAAGCTCTCCCTCATGGTAAAATCGTTACCGCGACGAAAAAAAAAAAGACAAACGAAAAGTACATTTTCCTAGCGTTCTTTCTTGCGAATTTACGATCCAAAGGAAAATGTCAAATAATTCAATTCCCATTTATTTTCTTAATTAAACCCTTTTTTTAAATTACAAATATTCTTCTTTTTTTTTAAGATTCTTAATTTGGAAAATATTAATTTTCTTTTCCAAAATTTGTTCACTTGCGAAAATATTTATTTTCTTTTCCAAAGTTTCTTAATTTGCGAAAATATTTATTTTCTTTTCCAAAGTTTTTTAATTTGCGAAAATATTTATTTTCTTTTCCAAAGTTTTTTAATTTGCGAAAATATTTATTTTCTTTTCCAAAGTTTCTTAATTTCCAAAAATATTTATTTTCTTTTCCAGTTTTTTAATTTGCAAAAATATATTTTCCAAAGTTTCTTACTTTGATTATTAGGTGGATAAATATTTTATTTGACCAATACGGTTTCGTTATTCCAACCCATATCTTTTGAGGCTTACGACCCTTCGAACTACAAAGTGCGTACACTTCACCCAAACGATGTTACACTTCGGATTTTTCTCGATGCCGCAATTCGTCGGTAAAGTAGAAACTTGCAGAACGAACGATTTGGAGCGCGGTTTCGTCAAAACCGTAACCCTGAAAAACAACAATAGTACATTGTTATTTATTTATTAATATTATTATTATTATTTATTAATTTCGTTACTTTTCATGTATATTACTAATATTACGATAAATTTAAACCAATGTCCAAATAATAGAACAAACAACAGTAGTACATTGTTATTTATTTATTAATATTATTATTATTTATTAATTTCGTTACTTTTCATGTACATTGCTACCGTTACCTTAACGATTTCATTTCTCAAATGACAAATGGATTTCCGAATGGATGAATTTTTGATAAACGGACGTTTTCCATTTCCATACGATAATCGAAGTTTTTCCAAAAATATAATCTTTTTTCTTTTTACTCAAAACTGAAACATGAAAAAGAAAAACTGGGGGGAAAAGAATAGAACAAAAAATGGCAACGCGACTGACAAAGGTTGAGCAAAGCTCCTCGAGGCGTTTTTTTTTCAAACGTAGAAACGGTACTGTTCTCGTGTTCCATTCTGATCTTCCAATAGGGAAAAAAGCTGGCTCTCTCTTTGGCCGGAAGGCAAGAGAAGTTCGAGAGAAAAAGAAGAGGATGGGAAGAGGGGTTTTAGTCATCATTCTTGGTGTACGAAACGACGAAAACAAATTGCGATTGGTTTTATTAGATGTCTTACCATTCCCTGGGACCTTCTGAATACAACGGGAATAAGAGATAGAAATCGGCCATCCGCGAGACCTCTTTTCTCTTTACGATTTTCCTCTTTGTAACGCCAGCACGTGAATCCTCCTAGGATGAGCCAAAGGCGGTATCCTAGGATGAGCCAAAGGCGAAACGAAGGAAAAGAGGGAAGGAGGGGGGGGGGGGTAGGTAGGTAGGTTGTCTCCGGAGTACTGCAAAGATGCAGCAATTCCGTACTACGAGAAAAGGGCTCTGAAGCCAAAAAAACCTTCACGGTATATAGGTTTACACGTTCCTTTTTTCCGGACGTGGACATTTTGAAGGTAATCTTCAAATTTGTCAACGTCTGTATTTTTATTATTTTTTTTTTGCCCGTTCAGATTTTTAAAAGTGCATTCCTATTTTTTATTTTTTATTTCGAAAGTATGGGAGAAATCAAAATGAATTTTTATGGGTATTTGAAATTTGGGATACTCGAGTACAGTTTTGGTAAATAAATTGATCGTAGATAATATTTTTGAAAAGATTTGTCAATG
>JAPYZI010004510.1:0-13359 GCA_030523105.1 Ophioninae sp. A BG-2022a
TTGTGAAGGTTGTGGGGAGAAAAGAAGGGGGGGGGGGGGGAAATAGAGTCCTAGCGTCGGGATGGCCCAGCAACGATTATATCCGAGCCAGACCCTTTGAACTCCATTCCACACAGATGGAGGTCTGATGGGATTGAGGATGGTGGATAAAAAAAAAAGAATCAGCGTTAAAATTGCTTTTGTCGCGGCGGCGGCGCGCGATGGAAAAAAAGGGTTTATTTTCTGTACTAACCTGTCAATTCATCTTGTCAAGGGGCGAAAGGGCCAGGGGTGCGCGAGAGCAGCTCGAGTGCAAAACGAGCTATCGACCAGTTTACCTGCTCTCTCCATCCTGGCATGTAATCAACCCGCAATGTGGCCCAGCAAGCCTGCAGTTTCGTTGTCAATTTTTTTTTTTAACCCAACTATATTTGTAAATAAAAATCACTTTGACGTGCCGTTGAACGGATATGAAAATTCCCGTCGTTATGAACAACGACGAAAATGATTGGTCGAAAAATTAATTTAGTCTCAAAATGTTTTCGCGGATGCTTTTTAATCGCTCGATTATTTGAAGATATTGTTTGGACTCGTTTGGGTTCGAGCTTGGGTTTCGGCATGATAAATACCTTCTGCCTTGAATTTGAGATTTGATTCTATAAATAAAAATCCAAAATACCCGGGTTTTTATGTTTTATAAAAGAAAAAAAAACATTTCACACATCCAATAAAATATTCGAGTTTTATTCGATTTAATAGATATTGGAAAAAATCAATCGAAAATATTTCAGCTTGCTTTGCTTTTTTTCTACCGAAGTCTCTGATCAAACTCAACCTCGATGTCAAATAAAATCCCAAACGAATCAAAATCTGATAAAGTTTTTCGGTCTAGTTCGGAGTTCGATTGCACATTGAAAAAATAAAAATAAAAATAATATTGGTTAGCTTGAATTAGCTTGGGTTTATTTATTTTCGAAAAATCTTTCTGAAAAAACTTAACTTCGATGAATTCAAATACGTTCGTGTTTGTCAGGGTATTATCGATAACCACGTAAAACTTAATCTTTATTTCGGTTTGCTTAGATTTATATTTTTAACTTTATGAATATTTAATTTTCATGCACATTTGAGTATGTTTGTATTGTTTGATTTTTACTTCAAAACTGGGACTTTTTTTGGATTTGTTTCGATTGTTTGTTTTTTTTTTTTCAAATTCATCTAACCTAATCGAGCATGAAAAATCCAACCGAACATTTTGGCTGTAAAGTAAAATATAATATTATTGTCGTTGCAACTTACTCGAATTTTTGACATTTTATAATGATCTCTTTTTAGAGGATTCTAATTTAGGGAAACAAACGTTCGCCAATATTCTAATTATTCACGTACAATGATAAACATCAAACTAATCTCGCGGATGCGTAGATTGAAGAGCACAATAACGTCATACTCTTTGATATGCAATGCGCACATTATTACGCTAATCTGGCGCATAATCACGCGCCGTTGATCGGGACAATTACTACTGAGCCAACATGCAAATCAGTCATTTTTTTCCTCTTGGACCGACGAGAGGACGAGAGCAAAAAAAAATCTCCGTCGAAACCTGTGCCTCGAATGCATCTGCACAATTCATTCCGTCAGGGGTCTCCTTGAACCGAGGAAAAACTCTGCCCATGCGGAAAACTGTCGCAATTGTTAATGGCTTTGTCGATGATGAAGATATAATTTCACTTACGCGCAATTACCAATGTTGGGGATACACATTCCAGGCTAGAAACGCCTCGTAACGATAATCGATCGGAAGATCGAATCTTTATCTTCAATTAGAAAAATCAACATTGGTGGAATGAGAAAACTGACGTTAGTAATTGGCCTTTCGAAAACGAAGAAAAAAAAAACAGAAAAAAATCAATTTCATTTCTGTCTAGTCAATTGTCAAGGCAAATTTTTCTTTGAGCTCGACGACTCTTTCAAATATTTCATTATCAACAATTACAAATATTTGGAAATAAAATTTGAAAAACTTTTTTTTGCTTTTTTGCAGAAATGCTTTAATATTTCATTATCGTTAATAATAATTTTGTATTTAATACGTAATTAAATAATTGTAAATACGAATTTCTGTCCGTTCTCCACGTTTGTTCAAATATTTGGTTATTAATAATTCCAAGTATTTGACGTAATAAGAATTCTTTGTGTTGAATATTTTTGTTAATCGATAATTACGAATATCCCACGAAAAAAACATCATTTTCATTCGTTATATTCCTTACCGGATAATTTATTCTTTTTAAAAATCTTCGTTGACAAAATATTTTCCGTAATTGTAGAAAAAAATTGATTGTTTGTAATTCGCAAGTGTTCATATATATCGTTATCGGTAATTACAAATATTTGGCGAGATAAAAATTGTTTGTACTTTTTGTAGAGGCCGGAAGAATTTCAAGCGATAAGTTTATGATTGCTTTTGGAAAATTGAGAGTAGATAGGTTATACGTATCGGAATAATCACAAAATTTAAGGCTCCTACTTCGAGCTTAATCTGCCCCCTCCGTGATAATATTCCAGCTCGATAATGCAACCGATCCAGACACTCGTGATCTCGGCTAGTCTCGTTAATACATTTCGTTGAACGAGTCAAAGTGGCTCTTTCCTTTAAAACCCGAGACTCGTCCGCTCGCCCAGTTTTTCCTTGTTTCTTGAGCGGTCCAAGTTCGCGCGCGATGAATAATTTTGGCAAAATTCGAAAATATCCGAATTCTAATGACTCGAGGATTTCGGAGTACCTGGCAATTTTCACGTGTAAGCCTCGCTTCCGAATTAAAAATCTCGTTTTTATGTATAAAAGAATTTCGTAAAAAAGTGACAAGTGAATTTTTAAAAATCATTATATTTCATTGGAAAATAAATCATTAATTAAATTGTCATTATTGATCACAGGAATGCATTCTTCCGAATGCATTTACAATTAAATTAAATAAAAATAAATTTAATAAAATATGTCAATAATTAAATTATATTATTGAATAAAAAAACAATTTCAGTGTATTTTGGTTTGTAATTGATAGATTGAATTAAATTTATTAAAAATAAATCATAAACGTTTTCAAAGTTTAAATATCAATAAATCAATGAAAAAATTAAAAAATACCAAGTGACCAAGCGAATAAACGAAAAGCGTACCAAGTGAATAAACAAAAATGTTCACCAAGTTTAAAGGCAAATAAATAAAAATTGTAAACGAAATTGTAATTGACTACCAAGTGAATTCGTTATTTGATCTACGTTTCCGTTTAATGTAAAGTTATAAAATCATTCGGTCATTTCAAAATTAAATAAATTCATAAAAATGAAAAAGTAAATCTTTTTTTTTTTTAATCGAGTGAATACAAAAATGAATGGACAAATTATGTTTCTATCAGACAAATAATAGAAAAATTGAGTATGTTTTCGTGGCAAGTAAATAATGATCAATTTTATTAAGTTTTAAATATGGATAAATCAATAATAAGTTTAACAGTAAAAAATCCAAAATTCTTTTCGTCGAAAACGAATAATGGAAAGTGTTTTTTTTTTTTCCTATCAGGTTCGATATTTTGCTTTAGTATCGGAACTACGTTAGGCTGGGTGGCGCCAACTATCGTAAAATATCTCGAGCCGGATTCGCCGGTGCCCTTCAGCTCCGGTGAAATGTCGACGATGGTAGCAGTCGCATCAGTCGGTCATTTGATCGCGACACTTTCCAGCAACCTTCTCGTCGATCGGATCGGTCGTCGGCGGACGTTGTTGCTGAGTGGACTTCCGGTGATCGTCAGCTCGGCAATGATCATGTTAGCAAAACACGCTTGGGTACGAATCTTATCGCGAAAGCGATTGTATGGCGAAAGTTATTTTGGTTGTGATGCGAGAGAAAGAGACCGGGACAGTTTGCTCACAGAGTTTCTTATCGTAATTGGGAAATTCTACAGTTCAACGCAGTCTGGTAATCTCGAAGATAACGATCTTTATCGAAGTGTTACACAGTTGGTTGGATCGATAAAGTTTTTCTTCTTTAGGGGCCAAAGTTGTTTCAGAAGGTGTAAGCAGCGATTTTTCAAACAAACACGAATACAAACAAACACAAACGGCTGAATAAATTAAATGATTCCCAAGCGAGTCTCCGATCCGCTTGAACGAACCCAAACCGTTGGAGATCTGTAATAAGACGTGAATGATATCCAAACAAACAGCTGGATACGAGAATGACCCTGAGTCAGACGCAAATAAATTCAATCGGTCGGACATCTGAATGGCTCCTGATTTACCAAATCAGACTTCAATAGCCCCCAAACAAATCCATACCTGATGCAGATCCAAACAAATTCGAACAACCGAATACAAGAATAACACTTGAGTCAGACCCAATAAAAATCTGAACAAACCTAAACAGTTAAACACTAGAACGACATTGGGTTTCAGACTCAAACAAACCCAATCAGTCACACACTCGAATGACACCTGATTCAGATCCAAACAAACTCAACTAGTCGAATATTAGATTACCAGTCAGTACCCGGATTATACCTGAATTAGGCCTAAACAAACCCAAAAGATCGGGCGCCAAAATGATACCTGATTAAGGTTAGCAAACGAATCAACTACTAGCAAATCAAAACAGTCGGACACCTGTATCGGACCTTAACAATCTCAAACATTCGGACACCAGAGTGATACCTGAATCAGGGCCAAGCTACCTGAAATACCCAGATATCCGAAGGGGTATCGCAATTAGACCTAAACACATTGGTTTCGTTTCAGATGGTCCATATCGCTCGAATTCTGGTTGGTTACTCACTGGGAATGTGTCTGTGCGTGACCCCCATGTACATGGGAGAAGTATCGTCAACGTATGGGAGAGGTTTGGCAGGTTCGATGATAGGGATAATGATAAATTTGGGTATCCTGTTCGCCTACTCGATAGCCCCGAACCTGTCGATCTTCAACTTTGCTGGCATTTTGATGATGGTTGGCCTTGTCTTTGAGGTGAGTTTCTGGTGGATGCCGGAAACCCCCTACTACCTGGCGATGGTCGGTAGCGTTGACGAAGCCGAGGTGGTGCTGGAGAAGTTGCGGGGGCGAAAGGAGATCGCTGAAGAGATGGTGATGATCGAGGAAGAGATCTCGAAGAGTACTGGCGAGGGCAAGAAAGCGATGGCCGGAAATTTGAGGGATTTGTTTACCGAAAAAAAAAATTTGCGGGGCGTGGCGATTGCAATGAGCTTTCTGGTGGCTCAACATTTTGGCGGATACTTCATGATCCTGGCGTATGGAGAGTTGATGTTCAAGGTCGCGGGTGACACCATCCCGAGTCACTGGGCGATCATAGCACTGGGGGTGGCTCAACTATTGTCGAACGTCGTATCGGGGCTGCTGGTTGACAGGATCGGTCGGAAACCTCTCATCTTAGGATCTGGCGTAATTGGCGGCTTCGCGAATGCCGTCATCGGGATCTATCTTTACTTTAGGGAGTACACCAACTATGACCTTCAACAATATTCGGCGATTTTCCTGGTCGCCATGCTCATTCAAGCCAGCTGCTTCAATTGTGGATTCCTCAGCATCCACATGATCCTCCTGTCCGAGATGTTCGCGACGGAGGTCAAGGGCATTGCTATGGCCGTCAATGGCACTTGCAGCGCTGTGTTGGCCATCATCAGCCATAAACTATACATCGCCATAGCCATCACCTGGGCAATCGGCCATTCTCCACCCTTTTTCGTCTTCACTATCATCACCTGGGCCGTGACGATCCTTCTCGTATTCATCACTCCTGAGACCAAGGGCAAATCTTTTATACAGATTCAGGAGGAACTCAGCCGATGACGGACATCCTCCAAATGATTTTTGTACTGTTTATAAATCTTGTATGTGACGTTAATAAATGTTTACAATTTTCTCTCGAAGTTCAATCTTTATCAAGTCCATTCGCTCTGAACTATGTGGATATAATTAAAAATCATTATTCAACTCTCCGTTAAAGTGATGGATTTTCGTTAAGAGTCTATACATTGTCTACAATTAGGTTTTTAACGAGTGCAAAACATAGTGATACGACAAATACAAGTAAAAAAATTAAAAGACGAGTACCATTGAAAGGGGGCAACTCGAATTTTCTTGGTCTTCGTGAGCTTGTTTTGATATTCGACAAACCCAAGTGATAACGATATAGCGAACGCAATTGAAAAACTAAAATAAAATTACGAGCACTCGCTGAAGAAATGGTTTTTAATTAGACGGTCTAGCCCCGGGAATTGTTTGAATTTTCCATTATAAACACTACTTTTTCATAACGTTTGGGATTGTTTGACCCGGTTTCAGTTATCAGTAAACCATATAGATACACAAGTTTACACTGAACGGCTGGGCATTTTTAAGGGCTAAATAAGACTGCTTGAAATTTATTTAAAAAATTCAACGCCTTACTGAAAGGCCAGATTTTATTTGAAATCGAATGGTGATAAAGCCTGCCGGTCTCTTCGTTCTTCAGATGTTTCTAGGATTCTTCAAGGTCATTGCTACCAACCTCAATTAAATATTGCTATTTTCGGCCTTTTTTCAGTCCCCCCTTAATCTTCGTCTTCTTTCTCCATTCTTCAAATGTTTGTAGAACTTTTCAAGGTTATTATTGATACCTAAATGAAAGACTGTTTTTTTTTCACTCTCTCGAAGCTATTTCCCCATTTTTTCTATGATTGTTTGATCTTCCACCCCCAATGGACCATCTTCACCAGCGAAATAGCGACTCCTCAGGAATATTGTTTGAACATCAACATTAACGATTTCTCGAAGGTCGACTTCGCGGATTCCATGACCTCGAGATCCTAAAATCACCATTCAGTCTTACGGAAATTGCTATTGGCAGAACCATTAGAAGCTGGAAATTAGTTTTCGCGAGTGCGGAGTTATCCTCGCTGCTACAATCTTGGCCGTTTTTTCTTTTTTCTTTTTTTTACAACCCCCGGAATCGCGGTGGGCCTCCGTGGGCACTCACTTTGGCTGGCTGCCTCAGCCACACCGTTCTCCACGGCTCACTTATCTTACTTTATACCTGAGATTAATAGTCCCTCTCTTGCAACAGCATTGCACCAACGTGCATCCCCCCAACCCCCACCACCGATCTCTTCATCCGTAACCCTCTACACCCCCGCCCCAATTTCATTTTTTTGTTGCGAGCCGAGCTTTCGCGAAAAGTTTCAGCCAGTTTTCTCGTTTCAGCCTTGCAGAGATTGTTTCGCTGCGATATCGGAAATACATCGTAAATTTTCGAGCCGCGATATTTTATTGCCACCCCTCCCCCCCTCCACCTTCCGTTTTATAGGTTAGACACGTATAGCTGCATGGCACAATATTTTGAACGCCCGTGAAACGGCGTTTGACGAAGACGCGACTTGACCTTTGGCCAATTACGATCATACAACAAGGTCCTCATTAATTTTTCTCCACCTTTATTACTGGGGATGACCAGCAACCCTCGGACGCTATATTTGATCAAGTTCAGCTCATTAGGAGCGTCTTCAAAGCCGATAACGTTCAAATCGTCGGATTGTGTCCGCTGAGCTGAAGGAAGGGTCAAAGGGTGTCGGAGTACGCGTGTCGATGTGCAATTGGGAGCTTTGATTCGTGTGTAACCTCAGGGTAGCCCCACGTACGATCAGAGCATTACGAGCTGGACTGTTGTCTTAGTCCCTGCTCCGGTGCCTGTTAATTACCCTTAAGGAGATACATCTACAGTCTAAACGCCCTTGGAGACGCTATCTTCTGTGAAATAATGCGACAGCTCTGATGCTTCCTATTAGACACGAAGAATTATACATTTTTCATTAACGAAAAAGTCGTTTGGTGACCTTGGGAGGTTAATGATTAGGGGTCCTCGAAAAGGACTGAAATCAACGGGCAACCTTCAAAGGGATCTATACTGTACTTCGTACCTTCGCGGTCTTACGCTTCCTGGACCATTGTCATTGGGTTAGGTCGCCTTGTCAAGGACCCTCGACAACCTCCGCGACGAACCAACCTGAACAAACACAGATATGCCGCGGGGATCTTATACAGTCGATAGGAGATGCGACATCGGTGGAGCATGTTCCTTCGACATTGGTGGAACGGGGAGACAAATCTACTTGCGCAGCATCGTGTGAACATCCACGGTAACAGGCTTCTGTTATTCCGCTATACGAACTGTCTGGCTCCCACGACCTTGAAAATTGATTTTCGATGCTTTTCGAAATTCGTGATCTTGGTCAAAGGAATTAATCAGAAAACAGCATGCTGCGTATAAATTCGTAATTTTTTTCTCCGCTTGTGGAGAAACTTTCCGATTTTTATTTCTAAAAACACTCCTGGTTTCTTTTCGAGGGGATTCCATTGAGAATTTTTTTTTTTTAAGTTAGTAATTTTTTTGACTTTTGGGCAAATTTGTTGGAAAACCTAAAAACCGCGAATCGGTTTTTCTAATACAAACTTTTACTTAATATGGTTGGCATAAATAATTTAAAAAAAAAAACAGTAAGATTACTTTAGGATCCAATTGTCCGCTACCTTCACTCACTTTTGTCAATTTTACAGATAGACTACTCATGAGTTGTCTTCCTTTAAAATAAATTCGCTCAGCTTACAAACAAGTTCGCCGATTTAACGTTGGTTTATTTTGCGTTTTGTGATTCCATGAATCCAAAGAAAACTCGAACAAACTCATGCCGGATAATCGTGAGAAAACTGAAATTAGGTTTTCCGAGTTATTATTTTATCAAAATATATTGAATTTCTGTAGGTAGATAATTAAATCTTAATTAATTAGCGGGTAGCCAAACTGCGACAGTAAAACTGGTTTTGACAGAACTACGTCTGTTGGATCGAATAGTATAATAATAATAATGAATTTGATTATTATTGGTATATAAAACGCGTCGGTGGAGTAGTACGATATAATGAAAGATCCGGTATGTTCAATGTGGATTTTCATTATCGGGGAGACCTGTGTATCGTATCCGGAACTTCTCGGTTGAACAAACTTCCATCAGCTCTCGAGAAATTAAACGACGAGAGGATGTTTACGAGCTCGTTAGTTCAGGAGATTTTCCTTCTTTTGCCCCATTTTTTTCCCCCTTAAGGGGGAAAAACACGGTTTGATTGACTAGTTTTAATCCTACCCCATCCACCAAGACCCTGCCAATTTGTTCGGAACGGCTATCAACGGCTGTCAACTTTTGCAGAATTAACGAGCTACTTACCCTCGCCCCTCGCAACTTACCCCTCCTCCCTATTTACTCCCTTCGAAACTTACTCCCCTCTCAGTTATCCTTGTTACTCACTTTTTTCCAGCTTACTGCTCTTTCGGTACTTTATTTCCTTTCTTCTCTCATTAATTCCGTCGATTTCCTGATAAAAATTGATATCGTTACGGTATCACTGGATGGATATTTAAAAATCGGTAATATTATTGAAAAACATGCCACCTCAAACACTACAATGTCCTCGAATTGAACTTGAATTATTATCAAAAGTTGAAATTGAATATTTCTAAGTGTTAATTTATTAATAAATTATCTAGATTTGTAAATATACAATTTTGACATTTTGGACCAATTTGTTGCGTTCTGATTCGTCCAGTAACTCGAAACGATTAAATGAATTTTCGGTTCTAGTGATGGCATGGAAATTTAAAAAATCGTCACACGAGCTATTTTTGAAGCTATGAAAAGTTTCGTCTCCATCTGCTCGCCACGTGTTTCCGGAAGTGCTAATGTCCTCCTCCTCTTTTATCCCCGGCTGTTCCCCTTCAGTTGCCGCATTCATTACTGCGCTAATTTATTCAGCGTTAAGAGGGTAATCATGGAAACATTTTGAAAAACAAATGTATCGAACCGTCTTCTTTTTCATATTTTTTTTTCATAAATAAATTTGAAAAAAATCAGACGAAGAGCTATTGAACATATGGCTTCTTTTTTGTCACCTAAACAAACCCAAACCAACCGGAGACACTAGAACTTCCTAAAAAATTCAACCCTTCATTAAGGGGTCGGTCTTTTATCCCAATCGACAATTCGCGACTAGAAATATTTTTATTAATCGTATTACGTCGATAAAAAAATTTGGAAAAAAAAAAGAAATTCACCCGGCTATATAGAAAGCAAAGACTCCGAAGACTCCTTCGAGTTTCTGCTTGAGAATTTGCCGAGAAATTTCCAAGTTTTCCGATTCGTTCTGTGTGCACATGCATACGGAGGTGAGGCGACGTTCGAACAAGTTATTCCGTTGTGGCAAGTTATGCCGAGCGAGGTCTACGAGAACTCGAAGAACAGAGAGAGAGAGGGAGAGAGAGAGTCAGGGGGGGGGCAGACGAAGAATGAGTTACCAGGCAGTGCACACGAAAGTTTCATCTAGTTGTGATGTAAATTCCTTATGCAATCCGGGCCGAAAACACATCTACCATAAACATATTACCACGAAGGTTTCCAAAAGCGACAACTTTTGAAAAAAAAAGAAATATATGTATATATATATTTTTTTTTTCGTCGGCGCATTCGCGGAAATGGAAAATGGTAGTCCGCTTATCAAAATTGTTCCATTCGACTTTTTATCTCCCAATTTCGTTATGCCGAGCAATAAAATAACGAGGCTTTCCTGAAGGGACAAAAGTACGACGAGCTTTTTCGTATCGATTGTTCATGCGTGTACTATTAATTGTAGAAGTTCCTGCCATGTTCCAGTTTTATCGTTTTCAAGAGAATCAATATTCGTACGAACTATAACACCTTGTTCGATCAAGCTTGTCCGATGAACTGGTAGTGAATTTTTTTTTTTTGACGAGCGTTGTGAAATAAAAGTGACGGGCCAGTTTTTCGTTAATGGTTGCACAGTTATTTTGTGTGTGTGTGTGTGTGTTTTTTTTAATAACGATAAAACTAAATAAACGATCAAATATTTGTAAAAGAATATTCCAACAATGGTAGATCGAAGTTGTGAACCATAATTTTATTAAAAATGATTCTTTATAAAATACCGATTGTTTTATTTTCTTTATCAGAAAATTGAGACGAAAAATATTGAAGGGTCAGTTTTTCATCAATTGTATTACGGTGATTTATATTTCGAAATTTCAATATGCAATATTTAAATTTTGATAATTGAAATATTGAAATTTAATTGAAAATTATTTATAATAATTATTAATTATATTCAACAATAAATATAAAGGTACTAATTAAAGTAATAATTTTTTCCAAACGTCTTCCCGTCAATGATTAAAGCAAATCATTTTTACTCCTGTAAAAAATCGATTCTCGTAATAAATTATCGTTTATAATGATATTGCATTAAATGTGTATTAATTAATTGCTAAAGTAATTTTCCTTCACCCAGCCATGTTTCAACTTAATAAAACATTGTTTGGGTTAGGGAGAAGGTATTGATATAATTATCATGACTAAAATTAACCGAAACGCAACTGTATTGACTGTTCTCAATACATGCAAGAGGGCTTTTTAACGCATAATGATTATCGTATTTTATCATCAATCGTAATTTTATTCGTGGCTGGAGACGAGTGTTCCAATTGCTAGCATCGCGAAACATTCGAGTACGTTCGATTACGAATGCGTCGTATGGGAGTTAGCCAAGCCAGCTGGGGACCAGGGCTGAAAACTGGATCAGCCTGTTCCCAATTTCCGGTCAGATTTTCTCCACGTACTGCTCGCCGAATTTTATTTCTCGACTGTTGGTTCCTGGGCTGTACTCATCGGAATCTTCTTTTTATTTTTTTCCCCATCATGCTCATAGTCAGCGAAAAATACTCAGCAGACTCCTCGTAACATTCTCTTTCGAAACATTGAGGTTAGGTTGAACAGAAAACGACGAAACGCTGGGACAGATACAGTTGGAGCGTTCGAAACTTATGCCTCAGGGAGATATACGTGATTTCAATGAAATAACATCGATCGATGCAAATGCGAATACCTCGTAGACCTTCCACGCAAACTTCCTGCTTCCCAACTTGCTTAATTACCGAGGCATGAGATTTCGAGTTTTGACTCAAATGAAACAAGATTTTGAGTCTCGACTGAAATAAAACAGAATTTTGAGTCTCAACTCAAATAAAACAGGAATTTGTGTCTCAACTCAAATAAAACAAGATTTTTAATGCTGCCGAAACATAACTCAATCTTGTGAGATTCTGAGTATCGATAAAGAAATCGGCAAGCTCAAACGATTTTTGAGTGATATTCGGAAATTTGGATGTTATAAAAAAATCTAAACTGGTAAATCCAGGATTCCCCAATTTTTGATTATGTTTTTCACCGAAGATCCATCCATTAAATTAATAAATTTAAGGAATAAAATTAAAGCTCCCGGGACATACGTTTCGATATAAACAAACAGATTCGTAAAGTTTTTTCTCTTTCATTTTCCATCCGCCGCGCACGTCTTTGAGCTTCAGAACTTTTCTCTCTACGGTCCACGAGAGTATGCGGTACTTCCGGAGCTTGCATTCGCAAACGTATACGCCTCGCAGTTCTGATTTATCGAGGCAAAGAAAACGCGTGTTTTCGCACAGCGGCTTGGAACCGGTACAAAATGGGTCTTTGATCGAGCACTGGGAAACTGGCAAGAATAGAGACGAGGTGTGTAAACGACAGAAAAGAAATTGGCTTCTTACCTGGCCTCCCGGAGCTATCACTGATTGTGTATAAACGCGGAGCTTTGTGCCTTAAGACTGTGAAATATTCTTCCCAAAATCACAATATCCATTTTGGACCTAAACAAATCTCTAACGAAATATTGGTCCCTGAAAAATAATTTTTTACCGATTTTATTCTCGATTTTCTATTAACAAATTTTATAAAAAATATATTAGTCAATAAATATCAGTAATTTTTCTTAAGCATTAACGGATACAAAGAAGCCCAAGGAACCCTGAAGAAAAGCAACAAAATCCGAACAAACTCAAACGAAAAAATGCACGTGATCAAGATGTTCGACGAAATAATTTTGTTTGGGTTTGCTTCAGTGGATTTTCATTGTTTTGCGTCTATGTAGGTTTGTTTGGGTTTCTTTGGTAGTTAGTAAATAATGCGGTACTTATGGATTAAGAAGTGTCACAAAATATAATCTACAATAATTTATGCGTTATTTTTCTATCAAGAACTACCATTAGACAAAACTTCAAGAATTTTTGCGATTTTTTTATATTCATTCATTAATACCTTAATGTACGTTCAAATAAGTAATTATACTTGTTTCTTTAAGGGAATGACGAACACGTTCCTAGCCACATCGAAATTTCAAAATCTAATTTCTCCCACACTATTCAACCGCTTTGCATGAAATTTATTGTGTATA
>JAPYZI010004511.1:0-19942 GCA_030523105.1 Ophioninae sp. A BG-2022a
TGGCCCTCCGCGATGTTTTTTCTGTTCCCAAAACTGAAAGGAGCCACAAAAGGACGTAGGTTTGCCACGATTGAGGAGATAAAGAGCGCATCGCTGGGAGAACTCGAGGGCGTAACAAAAAGGGCGTATCAGAAGTGCTTCGAGGATTGGAAAAAGTGCTGACACAAGTGTGTTACGTCTGAGGGGGATTACTTCGAAGGGGACAAAATAGATATCAATGAATAAATCAATGTTTTTCGAGACGAATAAAAAAAGTCACCTTATTTTTTGAACAAACCTAGTATGTACAGTATGTATATACCTACGTGCCCATTTTTTAATAACATAGTACATTCGTGTTACCACGATCATAAAATTCATATTTGACTCGTTAATGTAATACACTCATTAACTTTCACGCACCGCGTGGTACATCTTCCGATTCGCTTTAAAAACGTGGAAAATTTTGGAGTTTATATCGCTCTCCCACACGTTCTTAAATCAAACAGAAAAACACGTTTTTTAAGCTCGTTTCGTGAAGCGCGTGTTCCATGCGTGCGTTCGGTATCCTCCATTTTAAAAAGGCTTACGCACCATGTGGCGGAGGAAGTGAAACGATTATGTTGATTCTTGGTTCGCGTTCACGAAGAGAGCAGCAGGTGGGGAAAATATATATGTAAGCAGCGCGTACAAGATAGTCCGGAGCTCGGCCTTAACTCCCGTGGCCCTCTTCGCTGATCATTGGCTGATCATTCTTTGGGGCCGTCACTCTGCCACTCCTCCTCAACTCTCTCCAAACGAGATTTACACTCGGAATTCTCTTTCCTCTGTATCTCGGTCCTTCGTTCTCGTCTCTTTACGAATCTTCAGTCGGATTCCTCTTTAACTCGAGATCCGATGAGAATCGAGCAAAACTGGAAGAAATAACACGAATTCGGTAATTGCTAATCAACGATATTGAAACGTTAGCGTTTTGGCTTTTAGGATTATTTAAAGCGATGTATTTAAGTTGATTCAAGTTAATGAACTTCAATCAACTCAACTACTTAAAGCAGGCTTCCATTTTGGACATTCAAAGCAAAGGCTACTTTTATGCATTTTTTGTGAGGTTAGGTATAAAGTTTTTTATATTTAAAAAAATGTATTATATATTTCATGAAATTTTAATGTACAACAGCACCATTCGAATTCAACGCCTCGATTAGTAGGTGGGTCAATTTCTCATTTTCTTATTAGTACATTTCTTATTTTCACTAAGAAAAAACATTATATATCGTAGATTTGTTTCGAAGATCGCCAAATGAAAAATATTTGCATAATATTCGTGGTATTCAATGAGCCAAAAAAAAAAATCGCAAATATAAAAAGACCGTTTAACTCGTATAAATATATTCGTACGAAGGAAGAATTGTTCAAATTTAAACTTTGCAATAATTGCAACGAATTTCTATCAAGTACGGAAAATCATATACCGTGAAACTTCAACTCCGGAAGCCCCTCCACCGACCGTTCACCTTTTTTTTTCCGATCTATAAGAGGTATAAAAAAAAGGTTGTAAAAAATGAATTTCGCGTAGAATTTTTTTTACGACTCAAGTGAGTATTCTTCCCTTGTGGTTTTTGTTGCAGGGTCGATGCTCGCGTCAGCAAAGGCAAACATCGTGGGATGTAGTTGACGTTGCTCGTGTTTCGTGTGTGCGAGTGAGAGCGAGAGAGAGAGAGAGAGAGAGAGAGAGGGAGAGAGTGTGTGAGAGGAAGAGGAAGAGGGAGTTGGACGGCAAGAGGCGTGTAACGAGTGAGGAATAAGGAGGAGACTGAAGGGCCGGTACGTCAACCTCGGAGGGCAGGGGTTCAAAGCTTGGAGGGTGCTGCGCGTGGGCGATACAGCGTGTGGATGCCTGTGTCACGGGGAAAAGCAGGCCGTTTGACAATCGCCGTAAAGCCCAAGGACGTTAAGAGGGAACGAGGAAGAAAAAATAAAAAAATCGTAAAACCGTTGGGTGAGAAGAAACGAGGCGGAGGTGAAGGATCGAGGGAGGCGAAATGAACGTAACACCGGCACTACCGGTGGATAACTGCAACGGATCGGACGGCTCGACCGCTACTAATTACGCCGTATGGGAAAAAGTCTTGATCTGCGGATTCGCAATTGTACTGAGTTTCATGACCGTTATTGGGAACAGCATGGTCATGATATCATTCAAAATTGACAAACAACTCCAGACAATATCGAATCAGTTTTTATTCAGTCTTGCCGTTGCTGATTTCGCTATTGGCCTCATATCCATGCCACTTTTTACGGTTTATACGGTACTCGGGTATTGGCCGCTTGGCGCTCGTGTATGCGACACTTGGCTCGCGCTGGATTATCTCGCGAGCAACGCCTCCGTACTGAATCTCCTCATCATTAGCTTCGATCGGTATTTCTCGGTCACGAGACCGCTCACTTATCGAGCCAAGAGGAGCCCCAACAAAGCCGGCATTATGATAGGTGAGGATTTATCCACGGATCAGCCACTTTGATGTTTACGTCCTTTCTCATCAATACCAATTTTTTTTTTTTTTTTTTTTTGGTTATCCTACTATTCTTCTTTTTTTTCATTCGTTTATTCATTCAACTCACTGTTATTCATTTATTCGTTCAACGTTTTTATTAGAGGTTTCGAAACGCGAGTTCTAATTTGCTAGAAACGTTTTTCGGCTGCCGTGAAAATATTTAAAAACCAGAAGAAAACGTTACGCGCAAATGAAGAATTTTTATCATTCCTTTAAATAATATATGATTTAAAAGAATAATAGAAATTCTCGATATTCCAATCGAATGTAAACCCTCAAAGAATTCCATTTCTTCTCCTTGCGTGCTTCCCTTTTGAAGCCTCACAGCTTTTGCACACTTCCACACTTCAAACAGTACAACTACGCTTTTCTTCATTTTCTATTTTTCATTGTTCTACAAACACGTTTTTTTGCACATACAAATTTTCGTTCCCCAAATGAACAGCTGATAAGAAATATGAAATTATTACGATGGAATTACGCAACTAAGGCGTGGTAAAAAATAAATTCGAACGATTGAAAAAAAAATCGTTTTTTTTTTTTCTTCATCTTCGTAACGATACGAACTTCAACCTTCATTCTCTTGGATTCTTCAGTAATCATGCGTAATCTGGACACCTACTTCGACTTGTTTTTAGCCCTAAACATAAATTCAACCTTCCCTCATCCATTCTCAATATAAACGCCGAAATTTTCGAAAATGTTCTTTTCCATCGCGTGTTTCCGGGAAACGCCATAACTTATAAAAAACCCTATAACCTATGGAATCAATGAAAGAATGTTTCAGTCTCTCCGTCGAAATATAATTAACGGTGAACAATTTTTTTAGGTTATGCTGAACGAAAAAGTGTTGGCATTGAAATTGGTCCAATGTCCCGATTATGGATAATTATTGTACTTATTCCTCCAATATTTACCGTCGTTTCTTATTAACTTCGGTAATTCCATCGATTAATTATCATTATCGTTAAAAGTACCCGTAAGACCCGCAGGAAAGCGTCAATGATTCTGTTTCACTCGTTGTTTGCTCGCACGCGATTTTTTTTTTTTTTTTTGCTTCGTCTATATAAAATAATTGCAATTAGAATGGGACTTCGTAACTTCCGGTCTTCGATGTTGCGAGCGTATACCAGTCGCGATTGTTATCCCGTACTCGTATTGTTTCCGGAACAATAAATGCCAACGATGTTCAAACATCTCTAGATATATCGTACACGCGGTACGCGGTGAGCTAGCCACCAGACAGGCCACGCACTTTACGTAACGCGAATTGTAATTACGCGCGAATCTTGCATGTCCGCGCTCATTACGGAACTATTATACGAATAAGAGCGATAAGTACATACCGCTGGCGCATACTCGGATCGAACTCTGCCGATGCTACGCCGCGATGAGAACGTCACGGACACAGATTCCAATCTCACCTCGCAAAACCAATTTGAAAAATTCACGAATATCGCATTTCGTGTTAATACGGACATGGAATATGAAATTGTCGTAACGATCGAATTGAAGATACACGGCTTCGTCTGTTTCCGCGTAAAACATGGAAAACGTTGATGGTTTGAGGCAGGATTCATGGGCGTTCGAAAAAAAACGCGATTTTTATGATTTTTTAAAATAAGATTGAGGATAGAGATGATCCAGGGTTTCTTAGGCTTTAAAAATACACTCTTGGAATTAAAAAAAAAAAAAATGTTCAATGTAAATTTCGTATAAAAAATGAATTGGGGAATAAAATCGTTCAATGTTCCTCATCTGGAGGAGCATTCCCTGTGATTAATTCCAAGAGACTTAACTACAGCTATCTCTAAATTCCACCTCATTAAATCGAGAAAAGTTGATTAAAGTGCTGATCCATTTTACTGCATCAGACCAAAGGCTTCGTGATTAAGCCACAGAACTTGGCTTAATCCTCCCCCCTCCTCCAGCAGTCATTAGTTAGTAAATAAATCTCAAAAAGTAAGTGACCGAAAATCAAATCCGCGATCATTCGGTTCTCACACGATCGGTTCAATCGTTTCAATCCGAACGAAACGTATCGAAAAAAAAAAAAAAAAAAAAAAAAAAACCAAACCCGAAGAAGACGACACAAGAAAACGAACATAAAGAACCGCATACAAAACAAACGTCAAACAAACAATAACGTATAGAGTAACGGAGAGCAAGCATCAGCTCGAATATCCGGTGGCCCATATATATATACATGTGCCTTAGTGCATTTTGTCTGAAAAGTTGGGAGAGCAGAGGCGAAAGCTTGGAAGAGTTTGACAGTGATAAATACACGAGGCAAAAAGGTAAAAGCCATTGTCGTAACTTTGCGCAACTGTAACTTTGTCATACAAGTGGCATATATATAAGAGTAGATCGTACGACGAAGGGCACACGGACGCACTTTTCCACGAGCCGATATACGATGAACAATACGTGTATGGGAGTGACGATAAAAGACGACTTTAGTCAGCCTGAAACGGTGGATAAACTACTGGAAACAAGAAAAGGCAAACGGTAATGGTATAACGCGTTATACGAATATATCAAAACCAAAGTCCTTTGTACATACACATTTAGCGACGCACACGTATGTACACAGCTTTGGATACATCTATATCAATCCATTGCTCCTCCCGAGCTTCACTCCTGTGTTTATCTTGAATAAATATACGAGAGAGAGGGAGAGAGAGAAAGAGGACGCTTCCTCTCTCTCTCTCTCTCTCTCTCTGTGGCACCTGTTGCAATATATAATGGGGTATAGTTTGTGCGATATGTACATCATCCAAGCTTTCCCTTTAACGTATAGATATATCCCCGATTGGGTTTCTGGATGCACTTCGTTCTCTAAAAGTGGCAGAGAGAGAGAGAGAGAGAGCGAGAGAGAGGGACAGATAGAGATAGAGAGCGAGAGAGCACCTATGTATATCGAATTATTGACATACACGAGAAATGACGACAATGAGAGTACCGCGTGCTACTTAAACCTACGTAAACCCGTATAGAACCTCGAGAAAGCTTTTACCTTCCCTCTTTGCCGCAATTCGACACACGACACATTTACCGTACACGCTCTGCTAGGCCGTGCAAACCTTCCACGCCTTTTATAGACTACGCTTATAGGCCTGACGAGTGTATCGAGGATTCGAGGAGTTAACTTTTCATAAACGCGCACACGACGAAAGGGAACACACAGCCTCTTTTGCAAGGTCGAGGTCACACCGAGTGCAAACAAGCTCTCGTTGCAACCCTGGAATCAACCGAGGATAGTTATAAAGATCGTTGTATGTGAAATGTCTCCCGAGAGTTTACTCAAAACTTTCGCCTCGTACGTCCTCGCCGAGTTATCATTTTCATGGAACATTTATTTTCTCGCTTATTTTTGGATTCCCTCGGTACGATCTGTTGAACTCGGTTACTTTTTGCTTCCACGATTTTACAAATTGTCGTTGTTGTTTCCAGTCGCGTTTTTTTGGAACATATGTTTTTATTATCTTTATTTTATTTATTTATTTATTTCATTTATTATTAGTATGGTATTAATATATTTATTATTATTATTTTTATTATCTTCATGTTAATCCAGTGTTTTCTTCTTCTATATCGCGCCACCCCATTTTGCCGTTGGATCGAGTATCTTTTAAATAAAAATACATCATTTTACCTTGTAGCCTTTATTTTATTTTTCAATCTTCCCGTGTATTTGTATTTTACGATTTTTCAGTTCAATTTCTTTTATTTTATTGCGTATCATTTTTATCGTGTTTTTTTTTAGAATGAATACTTATTATTATTATTATTATTAATAATAATAATAATTTCATGTTTTCTGTATTATTTCGAATAATTCATTCATTGTTCGTGTACACAGGTTTTCCTTGACGTCTTTGCGATTTTTCTATTCGGCAAAACGTATTGAGGATTGCATGCCACAGGAATTCTTCGATCCTAGAGCACCGATAAACCTATTTATCCATCAATCTACTTTTCGTTGCTTCTCACTTGATCAGATAAGCTCAAACGTCGTAAAAACGAATCAGAAGGTACTGCTTATAAATTGAGTAATACAAAAATTATTTTTAAAGTCAATTCGAGGCTGCGGGAAAACGTCGTTCCGTGGTAAAACTGTCGTACCCAAATAACTAGGAAAAATAGGCTACCTAGTTTGGAGCACTGGCAATGAAATCCAAAACAGTAAATCTTGGAGAGGTTTTACTGTGTTGGTGCTCGAATTGGAACACGGTTAAAGGGTCATCCCTCCTAGTATTTTCTCCACTATCGCAATCCTCTTTCCTCGTAATTATTCGCCCCATAAAAGCTGGAGTAACGAAGCTGAGGTTATTGTTTTTCGGCCACAGCTTGCGCTTGGGGTATATCGTTGCTGTTGTGGCCACCTTGGATATACGCGTGGCCATACATCGAGGGTGAGAGAACGGTGCCAGAAAACGAATGCTACATTCAATTCATCGAGACGAATCATTACATAACATTTGGCACGGCGATCGCCGCGTTTTACGTTCCCGTCACGGTAATGTGTTTTCTCTACTGGCGCATCTGGCGAGAAACCGAGAAGCGTAAAAAGGCCCTCTCGACTCTACAGGCTACGAGTAAGCAGCAGGAAGACAGCAAGCGCAGCAATTCGAGGTACGATATATATATTTTTTTTTTTTTCAACGCACCGAAATATCGGATCACAAAAAAAAAAGAAAGAAAAAAAGAAATCGTATATAGTTAGAAATCTTATTGGAGAAATAATAGTAGTACGCGTGGCGTTTACCCGAAGAAATATTCGTCCCATAGTCGCAGCGACGACGTTCTGGATTCCGAGGGCCCGAGACGTCCTCGAAGCGAATCGAGCACCGCAGGGGAAGACGTTAATTCTACACAACTCGCTACCTCTTATCTCGACAAACACTATCCGGATTATATGACCGTAAGTACAAAATCTATGCCCGATGAAGAATTTATCGCAGTGCAGATATTAAGGTAGTGAGATAACGGTACCAATGCTCGGACGAGTCCCACTATTGGGGCATTAGTTGGAATCTTTCGCTATATTAGCGATATACATGAAAAATAACGAAATTAATGAGTAATAATAATAATAACAGTGATAATAAATAACAATAATAACATTTGCAAACATTGGGACACGAATGTGTTGGAACACAGAGACAAAACAATAATTGCTTTCAGAAAACTGGGAAAATGTTCTACTATTAAACATTTTAATATATATAATTAAAAATGTTCAATTTTCCGGCGTTTAATGCATGCGTTCTGAAAACTTGAATTTATGAGGTTTATGGTAGCTCCGGTAACTGTTTTTCAAACCGATCCTTAAATGAATAATAAATTCTACGACTTTAACGACTCTTAACCGTCCGAGGTTTGGTTAGCTCCGAAATTTATTTCCGAAAATTTGTGTGTTAAATGCATTGATTTCGTGAATTAATTATTGACGTATTTCCTCGGTAAGGTGTGCTGAATTTTCGTGGACGTAATTCTGAATTGGTATATTACAGTATACAAAAAAAAATCTAATCTTTTCTTTCTAATAATCTTTAATCATAGCTTTGATCAATAGCTGGTTGGGTGATCGTCGGGTCGCACATTCGGGCTTCTACCGTGAAAATTCAAAAGTCACCTTAGTTTTTGAACAAACCTCGTATTTCATGAACAGTGAATCAGACATTGCGCAATATCGATCGTTCGAGGATTACGAATGATTTTATTTTTCCTCATTTTCGTTTCAGCAACAGCACAGACCGATGTCGTGGACCTCGTTGAAAATGTGGTGCATAGCGTGGTGGCACAGCGGTCGGGAGGACGATGACGACGACGACGAAGCCGGCGGTACGGACGTCAGTATTAGAACGGTTCCTGGCTACGACGAAACGCTAACACCCCTCTCCGTTGAAACACCCTTCACGAGCGAACAGCAGCAGGATGCCAGCAGCCGGAGTCAAACGAGCGCGGAATTAGCTATAAGAAACATTCCTACTGATTCGGTAATTGTCTGTTTTTTATTTAAATTTTCTTTTTTTTTTCATTTAATTTATTAATAATTTTAATTTTTTCATTTTATTTATTGCTGATTTATTGTTTTTTTTTTTTTTTTTTTTCATTTCATTCGTGCCTTCTCTTCGGAAGATCAAGATCTGGAAAAAATAATTATTTAATTTGATAGATAAACAATCGAAAATTCACCGAAAAATAATATTGTTCAGTGGATTTATGATTATTGACCCAGGACTCACGGGAATCCTTTTTTGTTAGAATTACATACCCCGGTTTCTTCAATGTCTCAATCTAATTAACAGAATCACAACAATTCTTCTATTTTTCCTTTATTTTTCTTTTTATTTGACGATCTTAATTATTCGAATTATTTTATCTCTAACAACGCGTATCTTTTGAATCGATAGGAAGAAGTTATTATCGTTTGCAGCATTTTGACTAGGCAGTTTTTCTGTGTACCCCAATTACTTACTTTTTCGTTCATCTTGCTATTAGCTTCGATGAATCGTAATTCTCCCTGTCATTAAACGTATCGACGATTGATCTTACCCCAATACACTACACCTAACTCGAACGTTCGACCAATGAATTTTCCAATATCTTTTGCAGATATACACGATCGTGATAAAATTGCCGGTGAGCGAGGCGCCGAGTATACGGATGTATCACGAGGATTTCTTGAACGAGGATCAGACGGTGCGAGATACGTCGCGAGGCGGTAACGTGATACGACGTCATTCGGAAATACCCGACATACGAATACCGCTGGACGCGAAAACGGTGCAAGCGAAAAAACTCCAAGCGCTTGGTAAGAGTACGGCAGCCCTGAACAAGCAAGCGGTAGCCCAGAAGAAAAAACGTACGCAAGAGAAGAAAGCTGCTAAAACGGTGACGGCGATATTGGCCGCGTTCGTTATAACGTGGACACCCTACAATATACTCGTGTTGCTCAAGCCATTGACGAAAGCTTGCGTTGTCACGATACCCCAGGAACTATGGTCATTTTTCTACTATCTTTGCTATATAAATAGCACGATAAATCCGGTATGCTACGCGTTGTGCAACACAACGTTTCGAAGAACCTTCGTGAGGATCCTAAAGTGCAAGTGGCACAGTAGAAATCGTAGCGCTAACTGGGGTTACTGTCCGCAGTGAACGAACGAAATTGGGGTTAAAAAAAAAGATAACGTGGAAAACGTATCTTTTTTTTTTGGCGGAAATAACGTAACGAAAGATTTATAAAGATCCGCGAGGACGGGGCGTGTGCGAAATTGATGTTCCGCCTCGTCCTCGAAAACGCGGCGATAAATCTCTTACTTTTTGACCAGCGTCTACGGCGTACGAATACGAAGGCTAAAAGAGCGCATACGTTTGTACAATACACGTGAGACTCGGTAAAAACGAAAAAAAAAAAAATTTTTTTAAATAAACGATGAGACTCACTCGCGAAGTATTCGAATCAACGTGATCATCTTTTTTCTACGATCATACTTTTCAATCTCATCCTCATCCACGCCCGATAGCTGTTGTTGTACTTTACCGGGTCGAAGGAAGCTCGAAGCCACTTCTCCCTTCGGGTGAATAACGAGAGATAACGGTACGACGTTGTTTTTTAAAAACGTTTTTTCTTCCTTTTTTAAAATTTATTTTTTAAAAATCCCAAGAGTACGAATTGCCTTGGTCCGATGCACTCGAGTAGTGCGCCCTCATACCGAAAAAGAAAACAGATGAAACCATCGTATCGAAATCAAGGTTGGGACACGCGAGAGATGTGCGAGATTACTGCCATAAAACAAAATTAAATTACGATATTAATAACCCACGCGCATAAGCTCGATGTGACACCGTGTGTTTGGAAGTTTCATGCCAAAGATATTACGGAGAAAAGAAAACAAATGCGAGAGTGCGAGTTGACAAAAAAAAATTCTAGTTAGACACGAAGACGAATTTTCTGGGGGCAGGGGGGAAGATAAACGATTTTACCGCGTAAGGAGATTTATTGTGGAACGAAAAAAGATTTTAAAAAATTGTATCGAATAAGATGATCGCTGATGGACAGGAAGACGTTCAGGACGAGGCGAGAAATTTTAATGTAAATTGTAAGCCTGTAGCGAGTGATATAAAAAAAATTGTAAATGAATGTTTCTAAATGTAAACACGTATACATACGATGGTCGAAAAAGAATTTGTATCGACGGTGTCAGACAGTTATACACAAACACACACAGACACGCATACACAATTGATTTCATTAGGAATATCGATCGTCAGATTATGAGTGTTTCAAGGAGAAACGGAACGATTCGAATCCGAATAACAATGATACTTGACAGGAAGTGGGTGGCAACCGAGAGAGCGAGAGAGAGGAGGAAAAACAAAAAAAAAACATGCACATAGAATCGATTGCTTCCGTACTGAATGACATTCTAACAATACGTGCCAAACAGAAGCTTTAAAAGGCGAAGTGTAAGTTTCGAGCGACGAAGGAAGGTACACGGTGTAGAAACGAGAAAATTTGTTTGGAGATGAGCAATCAAGGATAGGAGGAATCGTTGAGATTTTTTAGCCGCGGTTTCGTGGAGGAGAATGCTTTAAGGGCTCTTAAAACGCCCCAAATCAATGAACGACGTAACGTTTAAACGAAGAAGAAACAAAAAAGTAATAATAACATTAAACCCGAGGTGTACACGAAAGGTTGTGTGGTAATTTAAGTTTAATCGCGGACGGACTTCGGAACACGGGATACAAGATAAACGACTAAAGAGAAGAAAAAATTATATATATAAAACAGAGGTGCCGATCAACGATTGGCTCTTCGACAACCCCTCGAAGTCGAGGGGTATTTACGACCGGCTCCTATAAATAGCTTCTTCATCCGTGTAGTCAAGAAAATGCGAAAATGAGAACGTTTTTTGGAGCAAAAAAATTTAAAAAATATCGTTGCGAAACGCCATCACGAATGGAGACTTTTAGGATTATATATACATACATGTACGTATGTATGTGTGTATATATACATATATATATATACACACACGTAAAAACGAGCAAGCGAGCGATCGTCGCGTACGGATACGACAAAAAAATTACTATTGTAACGAGAATGAAGAGAAGAGAACGAGGAAGGAAAGACTGTGAACTATCGCTCTCGTGCACGTACGCCCGCCAAACATTCCACGCACAAAAAAGACGCGCATACGAAGTGATCGAATTAAGCCAAAGCTCATCGTCCGCATCCACTGTTATTGTTTTTTCTGGATATCCGTTTTCGCATCTCGATAATATTACTATTTCCGCGCTCGATGACGAAACAAAAAAAAATTACGAGATCAAAGATATGGACGAACGAGTGCGCGCGCAAAGAAAAAAAAAACATCAACAACAACCTAACACACGACGTATGACGTGCGACTTTTTTAAACTTAGCTAATATATTGTAAACACCGATGTACTCAGTCTATGTTTATATACGTGTTTTATATTAATGAAGAAAAAAAAAGCAAAAGCAAAAAATACGAGACAAAATGAAAAAAGAAAGACGTACGGACTCCGAGGACGAGGGAAGTTCGTCGTTTGTGAATGATAAAAATACAGAGGAGCAAAATGAAAACAATTGTGTGAATAATTCGAAAGACTGTTGTTTCTTTTTTTGTCGTTTCGAAAGATGCCAACAAATCGCGATCGCGAATGAGTCACGGGAGTGTTTGTAGGTCGAGGAGAAAATTGATCGTTCAAATTTGTGTTGTGTGTCAAAGAGAGAGAGAAAAAAAATGATCGTTCACCGGTTGGAGTTTCGGGTTATTTTTTGTCAACGAAACGCTGGCTTCATCGAGTACGCGACTTATCAAATTTCGAAGCGTGCTTGTTAATTCTTGTCTCGTATGTACGTATAGAAATATGCAGTACTGAGACAGAACGCGAGGAAACAAAAATGCGTGCTCGATGAAAAGAAGCCGAGATCCGAATATTTTTTCTTCGATTTTGATATACAACTGACAAAGCGGTGAACATACCTCGCACACGATACAAGCACGTACACGTACGCACAATTTTTTTACTCTGATGTAATTAATTCAGGTTACCAAAGATGACGATAATAAATGCTTTTGGAGGAGTCATCTTGTGGAGAAAAGTAGCATTACAATTTCATCTCTGAGCGAACACACGAAACGACAATGGCGGTATAAGCCGTTCCACGACGTATCCGGGAAAAAAGCGCCAAGCGCATCTCCGATCGTTGGCCAGCTCTAAAGATGAGGGCGCGATCGGAAACAGGCATCGGTGTCGAGTGTAAGTAAGGTGTCGGGACATTTTTATTATATAGATTACCGTTGTATTCTTTACACTGTACCATTATTATTATTATCCCACGTTTTGCAATTATTATTATTATCCCAATTTTTGTCGTTTTTAATTGATTACTATTATTATTATTTCACTTTTTTATTCACTCATTCATTATTATTGCACTATGATTATACAATCTCTCTCCAAAAAAAAAAAATCAGTTTTTCGTCGTGCCGCGTATTGAGCATCTGCTCTGAAGTACAATGCACAACGAAAGCGAGAGCGAGAATGAAAACCGCCATCAGCGCCGCTATTCGAGAACCACCAATGGGGGCAGCCCCCAGTAGCATCGGCACATATAATCCTTAAGAACTGTTCTTCTATGCACATCTGACTTCGTTGCTAATAGCTCCATAATCTTCATTATACTTCATAATGTTGCCATAATCCAAAGTAGAATAGCGATCCTCGATGACTATTATCAAATTTTCGAGTAACTTTATCCTTTAATCCCACTTTTCATTTTACACTTTTGATGTGCAATTGAAATAGATGAGAAAAGCCTTCTGTGCTTTTAATATTCTTCAGGCAGCGATTAAGGATAAAAGGATCAGGATAAACAGCTTTAAAAGAAAATTCCACATTTTACGCTAAAGCGCAAAATAACTGTTCTTTTTTTTCATGTTTTTATTTATAAACTACTGTAACAACGTTTTTTAGATGTGTTCTAAAGAATTGTCTAACTAATATGGAGAGAAAGAAAGAGTGAGAAAGTAGAAAAAATGATTTCACCAACACGCATTACTACGAGACAACGAAGTAAGTATACGCGAAAATATATGATTCATAATCGAAAACGCGAACTGCCAATGTTTACCATGGTATATCCACGAACAATTTTCAATTATACAAGTATGCGAACGGATTGCTTGAGTTTAAAAAAAAAGGGTTTGCTCGCGTTTCCTTTGTAACGCGTCAATTATCAAATGATGACCGTATCGTAATGCTAATAATAGCGTATCGCGCATAGAACAGAATAAATAAGTGCCCGTTTGGACTGGAATGTAAAAAAAATGAAACGCTTTTGAAAAACTGTGTCGTATATAATGATCTATCGTTATATCAACGTGATACTTCTTCCGAAAATCTCGTCACCTAAAATCTCAAACTTCAGATTTGTTTTCGTAGCGTACCAAGTTTATCCACTATAAGCTTCATAATACAACATCACAAATATATATTTCTCCGTTATATCCTCGAAGATACAGCTGTTCGAAGAATTTTATTTGAGATACATTTTCAGGACGAGAAATTCGTTCCACATATTTTCAAATATATATTTTACTACGGTATAAAATCCGGTTGGATGTTTTCTTCGCAATAATGGCTAATCTTTAGTCGCGTCCGATTGATTCTTTCTCTTGGGCAATTGTAGGGTGATGGGTGGTGCAGGGCTGGAATCCTGTGTCTGATTGCCGGTGTTTCTACCATCCTGTTGTTGTTGCTGATGTCCGAGGGACGAATTGTTTCGGCAAACGATGACTTTCGATACGGGAACGTGTTGTTCATTGCCCGACCATTCGAAATTGAAGACGGGAACTTCCGAGTGTAGTTCAGAGTCAGGTGTATCGACTGGAGTGGTCGGAGTCGTTATGTAGGGACTGAGTTCCTGATGGACAACGTCGGGTACGCGTTGCAACGTATCCGACCATACGGGGGGACTCGAAGAATTCCAATGATGCTCTATACTCGTTTCATTGGCCTCGATAAGACTGAGGTTCGATTCCTGATGATGATGCTTCATACTGACGTGTTGATGGAGTTGATTGTGATGATGGTGATGATGATGATGATTTCTACGTTGCGGCGAATGAACGGTCATTCTCGACTCGACGCACGATTCTCCGGCGGATGATACACCGTAGGCAACGTCGAGATCGATTATATTGTACTTTTGTACCGGCGAACCGCCGGAATACTGACCAACGTGACTGTACTGTATTATTGTGGACTTGCCTCGATAATTCGGAAGAGGAGATACGTTCTCCTTAACCTGTTGGGGTTGATGCTCGTGATGTTGATGCTGCTGATGTTGAGAATGATGATGATGGTGATGATGATGATGATGATAATTCTTCGGGCTATAACTCAACGAATGCGTTAGCTGATAGAGAGTTTTCGTGTTTTCGTGTTCCGTCGTACTGTTTATCGACATGTCAACGGGCTCTATTTCATCGTGACTCTGTCTATCAACTTTCCCGTCATTACCAGAGGCGTAATCATCAGGTTCGTTCCTTACGTCGTTACGATGGTGATGGTGATGTTGATGCTGCTGTTGTTGTTGCTGTTGTTGTTGTTGTTGTTGTTGTTGTTGTTGTTGTTGTTGTTGATGATGTTGCTGGGATGACAATTGAGAATTTTGAGGATTTTGATGTTGATGGTGCTGGTTTTGATGATGATGATGGTGGTGGTGATGACGCGTCTCCTCGTGGCTACTGTACGAAGGAGATGATTCACCCGTTTCGTGGCCGAGTAAACTCACCGGCCGTACATTGTAATCGTGATTCGTGTAGGGGTTACTCGGCGTTGCTGGATTTTGTTGCAGCGTTTGCTGGGACGAAGGACACAAACCGTAAGTGAACTTGGATTGGGTCGAGTATTGGTAGAGCCATGAACTCGAGCGCATCACTTCCGCCTCTTTATCGCTGCAAACAAATCGAGAGGAAGAGAGAAAGAAAGAATTTATCATTATTGAACCGAATTATCCGTATCGCTATTATGAAATGTCATTAATGGAACCTCATCTTGAATCTTCGAACACCATAAATAATTATTCATCGTACGAGTTATTTTTGCAATATTAGGTATTTTGCTTTCATTCTTCTCGGTTAATTATTGGTTTTTGTGAATAATTTATTATTGTAACAATATTTTCTTTGCAAGTACTTTATTTTTACTTTTTTGTCGCGTACCTCAATACTTGATTGGTGCAAACTATTATAGGATGCTGGCACTCCTCCGACGTTTCCTTCACCTGGAAAACACAGTGGATCCAGAACCATCTTCCTGAACGGTTTTGCAACCTCAGTAGAGCCGTGCTCGTGCGCTCTTGATCGGACTGTATGACCGTCTGATGCTTGCAGTACGCTGTCCTTATGCACTCCCAGTGCAAGAGATTGTACCAGGATACACCAACTAGCTCGGATCTCGTGTATTCCAAGTGGCTCTCCGCTCTGCCAACGCGATTAAAACGCAAACACAAAAGGCAACTTTGAAAAATTCATACGAAAGTAAACAAAAATACAAAGGAAATAAAAAAATGCGATGCCGAATTAAAAACAAAAATAAAAAAAGATTACAAACCAAAACTCGAAAAAGTACAACACACATAGAAAAAATAGAAAAATTAAACTTGCTTAGGTTTATCATAATTAAAAATGTGTTAATCATACATTAATTAGTTGGGAAACCCACACCCGAACGTTGATAACAAAGTTGAAAAGATGTTCACTTAAAGATCGATGCAAATATTAAACATTGTTTTATCTTTACACATTATATAGTTCAAAAATGAAAGAAAAGTTGAAAAATCATACTATTTATGCATCACGTAGCAAACAATTTATTTTTGCTTGTTATAATTGCTAATATAAATATGCGAACGACAATTTCATTCTCTTACGTTTTATTTTCGTATCAAGGTTATGTGAAAATTAAAAAGTTTGGGTGAAAAAATCGATGTTATAAACTTTGGAAAAAAAAAACAGTATCAAGTTTCGTAATATTTTGAGCACGTAAATAGATAAGTCGTAAAAAACTGATTGCGATTATTGGTACGCGATAATGGATCTTTACGTTTTGTCGATATGCAGATACTTCATGTCCATGGAGTGTATAGTCGTGAATATATTGGTGGCACCTTGGACAACGCTCTCGCGCGTTTCCGGGAGTACGACGGGCGTGCAAGATGCAAGGAAAACTGATTCATTGCGATTGCACATAGGCACGAATGGCAAGTAGTGACCCTCCACGAGTACGACCTGGGGAATGTGCAATTATTCCGATTAAGACGAACAGTTTCCGAATATCTACTCCTTTCAACATTGATCAACCGAATCGAGAGAGATGGGAGAAATCAATCGCTCGATTTACATCGATTAATCAACCGATCGACTTTAGTTATCCGTATCTCGCGTTGTACAAGTCCAATCGGATTACACCAGATGGCGCAAGAACGATGAGATTTCGTAGTAATAAAACTTTAACGACAGTTTTGTGATTGATTGGCTTCATAAAATAATGGATGTCTTTTTACTACACCCAATATATTTGGATTACCTTTTGATCGCCGAAACGCAATTGTCTTCGTGAATTTCTGGAGACATTGATGCGGCACAAAAAGAGTCTCCTCTCGTTAGGTATAGAACTGTTCCGGGCCAATTGAGTTTGCACTACCATGTGATCCTGTTTGTCTATAACGTCGTACACGCTATCGCCGTGTATGAGTAAATCCTCCTGAAAAAAAAGAACCAGCCCGTTGGTTCTTCGATGTTCTTATAATCTCAGTGATCTTAGAAAGAAAGAAAAAAAAAAAAAAAAACGTAAATAAAAGTTACCATCGAGTGACCGAGGTATTCGGCTGCGTTCTCCGATATGTACAAGAGTTTGCCCTGTTGGGTCATCATCATGATAAAACCGGACATGGCCTGCGAAAGTTACGTATTTCGAAAGCGATATTATTTATCACGGAACTTTCGATAATTCGGGAAAGCAGACTTTTCGTGAGCGACGCGAAGCCTGGCACAAAAGTAAGTCCGGCATTTTCGTTTGTTTTTTTTTTTTTTTTTTTTTTTTTTTTTTTTTTTTTTTTTTTTTTTTTTTTTTTTTTTTTTTTTTTTTTTTTTTTTTTTTTTGTTTCTTTTTTTTATTTTATTCTCTTCTCTTCAAGGCGTACCAAAGTTCTTTTTGCCATACACGTAAAAACTCGCCACTAGTGGCGTTTCCAAGCACTAGGTAACTCCTCTCGCTTCTTCGCTTCTACCCGTTCTCCTTCCTCCAAAATGTTTATTCAGGCTGAAGAACAAGCCTGGAAGAACAAGCCTGGAAGCCTGGCGAAGCAAAGTCAATCGGACGGGTGATATAGGTGGAGGAAGGGGGGCGGGGGGGGGGGGGGGGGGAAAAAAAAACGCCCCAAACAAAGAATTTAAAAACGGCAAAACGGCTTTTTGTAACACGGCTGACATGGGACCGAGTGTTGTCATCGCTAAGGTAAATCCTCTTTACCAAGACGCGTCGTAGTCGATTTTCGATTGCTCCGCGACATTTTTTCAATGTCTCACAGCATACATTTTGAAGGAAGGAGGATCGTTCGGAATAGTAAATGAGAGAAAAAAAATTGTTGAGTACCTGGAACTCGCGGTGATTTTTCATGCGGAGGGCATGATAAAAAAAAAAAGAAACATCAGTTCGCTTTGGAAAGTGCAGCCGAGTGATTAGCGACTACTTTGAAAAGTAAACCGTAACAGGAGCGCTGCGTAGAGTTTTTCTCGATTCTGTCAAGAGCTCTAATTGCGGTTGTAACGTTGCAACGAATCGTGAAAAATAAAAAGACCTCAATTGCGTTTTATTCAGTTGCAAGAAATCGATATGTCGACGAGGTTCCTAAAAGTTCCTTAAAACTTTTATGTTTGTTTAATTGCTGTTTTGTTGGAATCCAAGAACGATCAGAAATGAAACGTGAATAATTTCTGTTAATATGTGAGTACTTTTACATAATAGAGAATAATTACTTAAAAATACGAGCTTCTTAATAAACAATAACGTGGCAAAGTTTAATTTCTCCTTATAAATGTAACAATCCATTTATTCCGTTGTTCCAAGTTCCAATTTGAAGAAGGGATCGATCAAATTCGCATTAATTATTCTCCCCAGTGCATTTACAATTTATTACGCGATAACTGTCTTAGCTCATTTTTTATAAAACAATACTTTTAATCCGATTGCAAAAAACTTCGTACTACGTTCGTTCAGATTTGACAAAGATCCGAGTGTAGTGCAATTTTCGTCGGCTGCGGGCGCTTCGTTCGATTTAATCTTCATCCTGTAGTCCGCACGGAACTGATACGCGACATAACTATGGAGAACGTTTTTGCAGCAAAGCTTTCTTAACATCGTTTTACAAAAATGGCATTTTTATTTTTCTGGCAGACCTTGTATGCATGTTGTGTTCTTTTGTTTAGTAAACTTTGAGGTTAACGAAATCAAGGATTTAGAGAGCTCAGTTTCATTTGCCAAACTTCGTATTAAGGACACGTGAGATCGACATAACCTCACAAATCGTCGATCCGAGTTTTCTCAATTTTTTAGTGAAAGCTGAGCATCAGGCCCTCGATTTCATAGATGCAGATCTCGATAAGTTCATTTTACGTTAAAAATGATAAATCTTTGTGAAATCTCGGTCGAAATGTTTCAGCTGACTCACACTCATTCGTAATGAGATATAGCTTTTACTGTGGCTTAAGTGTTTCATTTACATCTGTTTACCGAATAGAACAGCGATATTAACCGCAATACGAGGTATCGGGTTACCCTACTCTGCATACTCGCGGATTGTAGGTCTGCGTTACACGACCGAGCCTCACACAGGGACATATACCATTACGAAGCCAGAAATGGAACAGCGATAACCTAATGTACACGAAGAAGGATCAATAACATAATTACTTTTGAAAATCCTATATTGGGCGTCGGTATATTTGCGGAATCCGATGGATTGCTCTTGAGGGCTGAAACAAACGAAAAATTGTATGAAACCCGGAGTTACGGGAATCGCCATGGAATTCTTTGAATTCGCGAAGACCGTGTTTATACGCTCGGACAAAATAAACGAACGCATTTGCCGTGATTCGTATTTTTTATTTTTCTTATTTTTTTCTTCACCGTGAATTTTCGACATTCGCCAACGTTGGTGGTTGAACCAAGAGCGATCGAGAGATAGAGCGGTAACGTATACGGAGAGAGTAAGAGAGATCGAGAATGAGAGAGGAGATGAGAAAAGAGTGAGGCCTCATTCTACGTATTTTTTGTTTGTTTGTTTGTTTTTTTTTTTT
>JAPYZI010004512.1:0-24642 GCA_030523105.1 Ophioninae sp. A BG-2022a
AATATTCCATGAAACACCAGAAGATTCCGCAAGTCCTCAAAACAGCCAACAACAACGTCCAATCACTCATACAGTCCCATGATAAACCATAAGAAACACTTGTCTTCGAAACAATCAACCATAACTTCCCTTAAAATCCCATAAAGTCCCATAAAATCCCATGATACACCATATATAACCCATGTCCTCAAAACAGCCAGATTTTCCGATGGCCATCATCAACCAGACGCTAGGAATTCAAATACACCTCTTGCTATGCATGTCCCTTCCCCTCAATATCTCAATCACTATCTCGCGAAAGTACGAACCCTGCCCCGGTTCACTGCTCACTTTGATGAATAATTATTATCCGCTGTTAGTGAAGTCGTCCGAGTCTCCGAAGCAAAAGTATAACGACACGATGGATAATCTCGCTCGCCAGGAAATAATTCAAGAGTCCTTAAAAAAAAAAAGAGCTTCGATCACTAGCCAGCTAGGGTGACGTTGCCATGTTGGATCGAGACCGGAAGTAACCATAGCCAAGAAGTCTGATCGCCCGGGCGATGTAATTTAAAAAGTTCCACGTCGCCAGTGAAATTGATAGTGCGCGAGTGTTTTCTTTCCATATCTCCCTCTCTCTCTCTTTTGCCCTTCATCTTACTCAGCCCCCATCACGTCGAACGCAATCAGCGATAATCTTTTCACGCTCCCACGAGTAATAAGTTGAAAAGTCCATTTTTCCACGTTCATCAGAGACTTTGGATTAAGACTTTTTTTTCTCTCCCCCTTAAACAGAAAAAAAAAAAGAAAAAATTTCTCGCCAGTGTCGTCAATCAACCCAGAACCCTTACTATAACCTAAAAATATGTGTATATATGTATATTTGGAACTCTGTGACACTGCCAAAACGATGAGACGAGAAAGAACAATTTTCTACCCTAGCTCATCGTTCGAGTCATTAATTAATTATTCAATTAGCCCCGAAACGCTACCGCGTCACAGAGAATTAAATATCATCCCCTCTGGAAAGCCACCCTTACCGCCTCGTGATATCTACTATCTCGATTCCCATTTGGACAAGCTTGTACCCTTGTGAACTTTCGCCGAGCAAACTTGCATATTTCAGAACTTACCTTTCCATTGGCGAAATAAGACTTTCAGTCTGGATTTTTTTTCGAAAATACTAGGATAGCTAGAGAAATGGGGATTTGAGGATTTACGTCACACATGTGTAGGTTCCCGAATATATTTTTCGTTTTACAGAAAAATACAAAATGGCTGTTCAGCGACCGAAAAAAAAACCCAATACTTTGGCTGTACTGAAGAAAAGGTTGGATCCTGCATTACGAGAAGCCTTTCATTCAAGATTTTTTTTCGAAAATACTAATAAAGTTGGGAAAATGGGGCTTGGAGGATTTATTTGATACATATTTAGGTTCTCTAATAAATTTTTTCTTTTACAAAAAAATACAAAATGGCCGTTCAGTGGCCAAAAAACGAAAACCCAATTTTTCTTGGATTGGAGAAAATGACTGATCCTGAATCAGAAGACGTTTACTCCGGATTTTTTTTTGAAAATACTAATGAAGCTAGGAAAATGGGGATTTGAGGGTTTATTCCATACATATTTAGGCACTCTAATCAATTTTTTCTTTTACAAAAAAATAAAAAATGGCGAGCTACGAGGTATTAGAAAAAAAAGAAACCGCATATCTTCTTGGTCGTTTGTAGCCATCCATATTTTCATCGACGGTAAAAATTCGATAAAAAATGGAATTTCTCATCGTTGTATCCACATCTTTTCCTGATCTTTTTCGTACTTTGTAAGCATCCATCATATCGTGGTAGGGTACAAAATAATTCTAATTTCTATGGGAAGGGCTCGCGGTGCATGAATTTATGTATAAGGGTGAGAAACGACCACGACACGACATAAATATCCCTCGTTCCCAAGCCTCAACCCCGGTACTTTTCTACCCCCTGGATTTGATGTGGATGCTGACGGTGAAGAAAGCTCCGAGCCCGGATGAAATGGGATTTCGTTAGACGCGGCCCGTTAAACCGCGGATGCGCACTCTGCGCGAAGATATGTTATTTCGCTCAGGTGAGATTCTCAGGGTTTCTTAAAGGAGCAAAGGGGTGCAAAAGGGGGTTGCGTCAGCGATGAGGATTGGGGAGAGGAAGGTGTTACGTTAGCTAGGAGAAACGTTGAGGTTAACGTACATCTACAGGGTGTACGGATCAGTCCTCTCAAAGGCCGGTATTTGGGGTGGGTAGGTTGGAAGTTAGGGGTTGGGCTAGGGGGTTGAAGAAGTGCAGGGGTTTGTCAGGTGGACGGGGAAGCGAGGGCTGGTATTAACGTCATCCCCTGCCGAAGATTGATGGACCGGTATCCCGACGAAACGTCAGACATGGCTCGGTTCCCCATTGGCGTAGCCAGTAGGTTTTGGAGGGGTTGAAGGGGGTTGCTTAACAAAAAAGCTAGTTATAACGAAGATTGTTTTTTTTTTTCACGTGATACTTTACGTTACAGTTGGGTAAAGCAACATTCGAAATTTGAAACGTTGTTTATTAGGAATGTTTAATTGTTTATTTATTTAATTATTTTTTTATTTATATTTATCGAAAAAGTTGGGCTCGAAAAATAATCGACTAATTTTTGTAGATGTATATAGATAGACGATTTTTTTTTCAGCAGCTTGATTATTTTATTTGGACAAATATCTTTTTGGCTACGCCAATGGATCACCATCCCGGTAACGATCCCGAGGCATCTTAAACTCGTTTCCTCAAGCTTTCTCCTGTCCCGGCCTCTTCTTTGGGTTCCAAATTCCCTTCCGTCCATCTTAGGATGGATCTACGAGCCCTTTCGCCCTTTAGTTCACTTTTGGATCTATTGTGACCTTGGATATCATTTTGACCTTGGCTATCATTTTGACCTTGGCTATCATTTTGACCTTGGCTATCATTTTGACCTTGCCAATCATTTTGACCTTGGCTATCATTTTGACCTTGCCAATCATTTTGACCTTGGCTATCATTTTGACCTTCATTTGATGAACATTTCTTTCTCCTTTTCATGACGATTCGATCACCGAATAAAGAAAAAGGTGCGCCAATCTAGTCGCCACTAGATGGAGGGCTGCGTCAGCTGCGCAGCCTCAGCCCTCTTCCCTAAATCGAGGGCGAGGACTACCCAGCCTTTTTCATCGGTTTCTTGCTTGAGAAGCAGAAAAACGCGTTTTTTTTCTCATCCCCTAGGTGGGAGAACGAGGCGAGTGCTGTACAGGGCCAATGTACCAACACCCGTGAATGATTATGGAACCCTCGACCCATATTTATCACCGCAGGTTCGAAATAGCTCAAGCGGAAGAGTAGGAGTCTTCAATATAGCAAATTTCCGATCATCCGGACACGTGACAGATTCGTTTTAGGCCCTGTTTATGTGCGAACTATCAATGACCTAGGAAGTGTTTTATGATCTGTAGAAATGGACAAAATTAATATTCCAGCATTCTGGTCCATCAGGAGAATTACTGCCAATTGACGATTACTCTGGAATATCGAAACTTCATTTTTTCTATTTCACAGCACGAGTGGAATCAAATGGAACAGTTTTGACGTACTTTAGTAATTCATAATTCGCAACCCTATCAAACGCCACCGGAAGTACACCGTTTACTAGCTAGATCCCTAGTACACCCAATCGTCAACAATCTCTTTCAACTCGATCCTCCTCTTGCGCCAGTTGAAGAAAGGCTATTTGTTTGGGTCGAAGAAAAAAAAAATGGGTCTAAAAGAGAGGATCGTCTGCGTCAGCTGGCACAATGTACCATTCGATTCCGAAGCTCCTCAATACTTTCTAATTCCATCCCCTCGAAGGATCTCTACGAAGAAGATACCAAAAACAAAGAGTAGCCTTACGATCTCTCAAACGATTTCCTAACCATGGCGCCCCCTCTCCCAGACCCTTGATCCTTCGTAATCGGTTGGACAAACAAGAATTTCACAGTCGTCGATAGTCCAATAGAGATTTTTCTTTCTCTCCCCTATAGGTCTCTGCTATGGTCATTCTCGACCTGTTTGTCCTAAGAAACTTCCAGATCTTCCCAAAGACGACCATTCGACGGTGCAAACTTTAGGTTCGCTGCGCAGCGGTATCTTCCCTCAGCAATTTCCTATTGGGTCTCTTTCTACGGTTTCTCTCTTTGTTCGTCACGTCACGGAGCATAAGTGCCCTCGAAGATCGTGAAATTGTCGGTTGAAGGTTGGAAAAGTACAGGAGAGAGATCGAGGATCAGGAAGGTTAAAAAAAAGGCAGTTTCCAAGGTTGCGCGGAGACCCCTAGGTCGAACTATCGGAACTGTCGAACAATCGTCGATTAGGAGAGAACGTTCTCGTCTATTTCCTACCTAAGTTCTTCTTGGCTACCCACACATAGATATTTTTACGTTATCACGCGGGCCCACCCAATACAAACGTACTTTTGTTCGTTTTAACGTGTAGGTGAAGAAAGAGGAGCAATTTGAAAGCACTCTATCCGACTACACATATTTCTTTCTTTTTCTCCATTTCTCTTACTCCCGACAAAATCGTTTCGTCCTCTTCAACCCCTATACCTCCAAGTTATCGCGTTACAACTACGAATCCCCTTGTCCCACTCGATTTCTTCGGACCTCCATTTTCCAGTTCCTTCCAACCTCTCCTCTATTTGTCTTACACCTTTGTCATCCCCGACGCTCAACCTTTTATCTCATACCTACACCCACCGTTCCAATCTTCGTCTCACCACGGGCTACAAAGTGGTAACGTACGGGAATCCGTTCGAACGCAGTAAATACGATGAAACCCTAGAATTGAATGACCAGCGGTTGTTATTGGGTCTAATAATGACGAAAAGTAAGGATCACGACCCATATTCCGTAGGCAAATGTTGGGTCACCCGAAAAGTAATGTCGGTTTGTTTTCATTGAAGCCAAATGGTAAAACGCAAAATACAAAAGGACAATACATTCAAACAACCACTGGTCCGCCATTTTGTATTTTTTCGTAAAACAAAAAATACGTTGGAGTACCCTAAGATGTGGAGAAAAAACCCTCCAAACCTCATCTTCTTCGCTTCGTTAGTGTTTTCTTAAAAAATTCCTAAATAAAACCATTTTTCACAGCATCCGAGTGACCACAAGCCTAGACCTCAGATCCCAAGAATAAAATCAGTTCGGACAGAGGTTTCTCAAAGTATCATAGTTTTGGATATAAAAAAAAGGATAATACGATGAAGGGAGTCCTTTTTGAATTGCTTTTTTTTCTCTCGTTACTCCGAATTATGGTCTCTGTTTATACGACAGGTCCGAATAATCTTTTTCGACTGGCATTTTGATTTTTTTGAGTAAGTTTAGGATGCACTATGAAGCTTTAATTATTTTTGGATGAAAGTTGAAGGTTGACCCTTTCGATACCATATTTATTTGATCCAATCGATGAGTTAGTTTGGGTTTTAAAAAAAAATCATTAAAATGCTTAAAACCGACCGATAAATTGCTTTGTAAATTATTTATTAAATTCGCGTAGAGTTGGACGGAGGTACCGCTGACGAATTCATGGTTGAAAAAAGAATGTAAATGAGAATAGAGGGGGAAAAAAAACAGACACACAGGCAGCGAGTTATGACCGAAAATTTCAAGCATATGTATATCTGCAGCACTCGGTGGTTCTCGAGACGCCGAGACACGAGGTCTGGAATTTATCATTTCGTCGAGTTGAAGTGGCGCGGAGAGTCGACAAGGCTGAAATTGCAGTATTTGGGAGTCGAGTGGTAGATACAGAGAGAAAGAGAGAGAGAGAGAGAATAGAAGAAGAGAAACGAAGAGAAGAGGACGGAGAATACCACAAGAGAGCCAGCGTTCCGTTTTATTCTGAAGGAGCAGGATGTACAAGTGTGCAGCGAGAATGGAGTGGATGAATAGTAAGAGTGACGTTCGCAAAGCTGCCGAAACGTGTTCTGTATTCAGCACCATTTGAGATTCAGAAACGATTAGCGATACGCCGATAGGAGAATAGGCAGTCGAAAAAGAATAATGGAGGAAAGGATAGAGTCGATTGGGGGCAAGTGTGCGCAGCGATTAAGAGTGGCCGGATTGAGCGTTTCCAAAACAGTTTATAACTAAGAGACCCAATGTGCGAATTGGCTCTTCTCACGTTGGTAACGATCGTGTGCTTGCGGACGCGCCATTTTGTCTACAGCGATTAGCAAAGCTTTTTTCATAAAATAACAAAAATACAACGATGGTTCTTTTCAATTCAGATACTCTTGAATAGACGTTGGGTTGTTGAAGACGCGTTGCTGGATCCACGGTCTAGTTTGATACGTGAGGTTGGGGATGAAGCTATTGTCAGCAGCTTGGAGGTAATTGAATTTGGACACGTCGGGGCAAGTGTGCGCGCAAGTTTGTCCAGTAAGAGGACTGAAATAAATCAAGCGCTGAGAGCAATAACATTTAACAATAAATCAAGCTCGAACTTTCTATGACTTTGTACGTGAGGGGTGCACCAAAGAACAACGGTACGTCTCTATCGGTATATAAATTCATTTTTCGAAGATTTTGTATTAACGTTGACGTTGATGACTTTCCCAAGTAATAACTATTGGAACTTTGCTACGTGTGATTCTTCCAATCTTTTTCGTTGCCAGTTTTTGCCTGATGGTTACTTATATCGTTAATTAATCAAGGCTTTTAATTAATTATCAACTTTAGTTTAACTCCTCCGTTAATTCGGGACTCCAGATGGATCGAAAGAATAAAAAATACTCCTGGCCCACACGACACTGATCGATCATCCGAGATACGAAAAGTAGTATGAGACTGCCGACTCGCTTCTGGAGAAAGTCCACGTACAGTCCGCTCGCGTTCTCGTTTCTTTTCAGTTTTTTATTTTTATTTTTATTTTTTTCTTCTTCTTTTTTATTTATTTATTTTTTTTTTTTTTTCAAATGCTGACGCAGAGGAAACATTACAGTGGTGAAAGAGCCAACAGGCTGAGGAAAGAAATAGACATCTAAGGAAGATGGCATGGGGTGGAGATCCATTTCGGCAATCGGGCGATGTCGGCTGACTAAACTTCTTCCTACACCACTATACCGCACTGCGACAATTCGATGGTTCGATCGGGAGGACGAGGGGAGCGGGTCACCCCTCCAATGTACTTGGTCTGACGGCCCTTGAACCGTTCGTGCACTCATCCAACACATTTTGGAGGTCCCCAACCTTTGGAATATCCGAAATACTCTCCTCTCCAATGGAAACCTCGAAATTTGTCAGGAAGTTGATTCGCAAACAAAAATGACACGATTCTAAAACAACTTGTCCAAAAAAAAAAAATGGTACGATCCAGCAAGGAATTGAATTAGAAAATAAATGACGAAAAATACGAATTTTTCATGTTTTTGACTTTGATAACTGAAAAAATGGGAAAGATCGAATGATATTCAAAATGGATAAATATCGATACAAAATTCGTTCCAATCCTGACGTTTGAGTTTGTTTGGGTTTGTTTGGGTTTGAAAGGAATCCGAATTCCGGGCTTCTATTTGTTCGTCAACCGAACGATTTCTGGTTTTCCGTATCAAAGTACAGCGGATGAAGCTCATTGGCTAGAAATTGGTGGAAGTTGGTACCGGTGGATGATGAGAGGGTGGTCGTTTGAGGCAGGGTATCAAATCGCGTTTAACTACCAGGTTTCTTGTCACAAAGAGGGCATAACTCCAGGATCCTTGGATTCTGAAAGATATCCTAGAACCGTGCACAGGTACACGCGTTGATGGTTTCCTAGCTTTGGGCACCTTACGAGAAGTAGATGTTTCTAGGGGGCATGGGGCACCCCCGAAACTCTCTTCGTTCGTTATAACCTTGAGCTTTATCAGAGAGCCTGGGAGAGGAAGGAAAACGGCAATTTGTCGTGGCACGCGAAGTTTCGTTGATGAAAGCACCACCAGGAGGTTCCATCATCGCACTCGACTCCACGAGGTACTGATGGAAGAGAGGACTTTGCGGATTTCTCACGAGCTGATAACATCGAGGGTGGAACCCAAGAAGGGGAGACAAGGGTGAGACTCGAAAAGTGCCAAGACGCTCGGTGATATTCATTTCGAAACCCCTGAAGGATTCGGTGAAAAGAGAAGACAGGTTTGGATGCCTAGAGGCAATGAAAGCCTTCGATGGATTGCCTAGACGAAACGTTCCTTAACTTCGCTCTAGTATTCATTTAAACACCGAGCTGTTTTCGACGCGTTCCAATCTACGTTGACAAACTTTTTTGAAATTTTTAGAAGCCTCGTTTGATTGGGTTCGTCGGAAAGTTACGTTTTTATTTTTCATCACTGAGTAACGAGAAAAAAACATAAAAGACGAATCCAAAAAGTACGTCGTATTATCCGTCTTTTATGTTGGAAACTATACTAATTTGACAAACCTCTGTCTAACCTGATTTTATTCTTGGAGTCTGGGGTCTCAGCTCGTGGTCATTCGGATGCTCTGAAAAACCGTTTTCTTTAAGAATTTTTTTAGAAAATACTAACAAAGCGAAGAAGACAAGGCTTGGAGGGTTTCTTCTCCACTTCTTTGGGTACTCCAACGTATTTTTTGTTTTACGAAAAAATACAGAATGGCGGACCAGTGGCTGTTTGAATGTATTATCCTTTTGTATTTTTTGTTTTACGGCTTGGCTTCAATAAAAAAAAAAACAAACCGACATTACTTTTCGGGTGACCCAACATTTGCCTACGGAGGATGGGTCATGATCTTTATTTTCATCATTATTAGACCCAATGACAACCGCTGGTTATTCAACTCTAGGGTTTCATCATTTTTACTGCATTCGACAGGGATCCCGTGCGTTGCCACATGGCTGATTTGATTCCTTCGTCAATGTCAACTCAAGGTCATCCAGAACGTTTTTAATCCTGAACCAAAAAATTGCCAGTACTTTTTCAAACCTACCAACCCAATACGCCACGTAGCATTGACATTGACAGACGTAACAACCCTGAATGTTCATAACTGTCCCTAGAATCAACCATCCAATTCCAACTGGGCACTCTTTGATGAACATTGGGGTAGCCACCGTTACTTCCAGCGGTACCTTTTTCATTCCTACACTTTCCTGGCTACAAGAACGTTCCTGAAGAAACGTGGTCTGGAGTTTTAGCCCGTAGGGTTTACCTACGGTTTACCAGTTTGCATTGGTGGGGATCCAAGAATGAAAAATCCTGTCACATCAAGCTGCGCAATTCAAAGAGACACGATGATTCTGTTGGGAGACCTGAAACGTTTCTCCAGCGAACTCTGGGTGGGTCTATAGATCCGAGCTTGCTGGTGAACCTCGTCTGACTTGGAGAGTGAAAAGGAACAGAGAGAGAGAGAGAAGTGAAATTCGAAGGTTTATGTCGTGGCAATGCTCGTCGAGGACAACGACGACGAGACTTCAGAATCGCGGATGAGCTTGACAAATCGAAGTTGTAACTCTGCACGGACTCGTGATTGCCGTATGGCTCGTTCGAGTATCTTCCAGCTAGGATACGTATATATATATATATATATATAGTTAAGGCAGTCCCCAGACGCTTGAACGCGGTTTTCCCTTCCGTTTCCTTCCAATCTTGCACCCCTTTATACCCTCCTGTCTACCTCTTTCCCTCCCTTACTCCATGTTCGTACTTACGCACCAGCTCTCTCTCCCCTCCGTCTCATTCAATCACCTCTCCTGATCCGTTCGTGCTCCTTTCACCAGCCGATTCATCCTTCATTCCGAGTCTTCACCAAGCCAACATCGAATTTAATTGAGGTACTTAGGCAGGGCATCCTACCTCTTTGCTCATTCCACGAACCGAGGATTTCGCTCGACACTCGTTAAATAATTATAGACCCTTCAATCAGGTTAAACGATTCAGAAGGATAATACGATGGGCTTCTTTTTCGATTCGTCTTATTTTTGTTTTCGTAACCCAGCTGCATTCATTGCTCCATCATTAGTACATACGGATGTGCAGTTTTATGAAATTCCCTGGGACTTGGAGAAAATAGGGTTTCATTTAAACAGCCACTGGACCGCCATTTTGTATTTTTTCGTAAAACAAAAAATACGTTGGAGTGCCTGAAGAGGTGGAGAAGAAACCCTCCAAGCCTCATCTTCTTTGCTTTGTTAGTATTCCCTAATAAAATTCCTAAAGAAAATCGTTTTTACGCTGCATGGATTTTTCCATCATCGATCTTACGGAATTCGGATTTTCCATAATCCTATGTTTATCTCAGGAGATACCCGATCGTCCATTTTCGCTTGGTGGTTTGTTCAAACAATCCTGCCATCCATCTTTCTCACTCAACAGATATCACGCGTTGCTGTATTCGAGCTTGTGACGGATACATGTATGGCCGTGGTTCGGCTGATAGTCCGGCACACATTTGACCATAGTGGAGCATCAGCAGCATCCGATGTCCACACCGAAACCATCATCTGACAGGATCCATTAGAAGCAGTTTACTCAGGGAAGGTTCACAGGGATTAGATCGCTTTCGCCCACGTCACGACGCTTACATACACCATTATCATTCGACGTTGCTTTCCAGTGGCTCTCTCCACTCTTTCCTAACCTAAACAACCTTCAAACCTGGATATATCCAAACGGATGTATCATCTATCCGTTTTCCGAGTGGCTTCGAAAACAAACGGTGGAAAGAGCCAATAGAGAAAAAAAGAGGCTCCGAGAGTATCAGCAAACACGTTGAAAAGTAGGTCTTTGGGTTTGTTTGGGTTGGATAGTTCAGAAAAAAAGACTAGTCTTTGCTATTTATTTTTTTTGTTGACAATACTAATAAACGTATAAAAATGAGAATTTGAGGGATTGTTTTACACATGTGCAAGTTGCCAAATCCATTTTTTCTTTCACATTAAAATACAAAATGGCGGTCCAGTGCTTCGTTAAACGAAATCACTTTTTTTGTTTAAGATTCTACACCGATGTACACCATAACCACATCAGCAAAAATGATGGTTCATCAAAAACTATCCATCCTTGAGAATTCCCCTGAATTTTAGTGATTTTTCAAGTTTCGTCTAGTAACAACTTAATAATCTAGGACTCGGAAGGTTAATTATCTAATTGCGTCCGGATAATCGCAAAGTGCCAAGCCAGTGATAAAACGGAAAGACGCTGCGTACCTAGATAAGCGAGCTGGTGACTCGGTGCAATAACATCCCTATAAATCTTCATATCTGGGTAGGATTTAAAATAGCGATTATCATTTCAGCTGGAAACTGGATGTAGCCACCTCGACAGCCGGAAAATATGAAACTTTCAAGCGGCCGTCTCATTTCCGGGAGTTGGAATCCGCTGTTTTTTTACTCCATGCAGCATCCAACGGATCTAGCAAATCCCTTAAGCCAATTAACGGACGCATAACTAGATGCCTTTAGCCGGCACCCATTCCTCTTTGGTGGGAGAGTTGACGATGACGAACCTCACGAGCAAATAAACCAAAACGGGGGCTGGTAACCTGTCATTGCACATACAGGGTGAACAATCCAACGTGAACCACCTCAAATCTATCAATTCCCCTTGAATTAACGAAAAAAAAAATGTTACAAGGTCACTCGATGTATTTCGGAATGAATTTTCGAATCGTTCTAAAAATTCATTTCTATCAAGGTCATAGTTTTTGCTTTTTCAAGCTCACAAATTTAGTAAAAATTTTCGGTGAAAGGTCATTTCAAGGTCATTGGATTAGTTTGGAAATGCTTTGGTGAAAAATCAATATTTCAGTATAAAAAAAAAAAAAAAACATTGAAAACTCGAAACAATGACCTTGACAAAAATGACATTTGTCATCACTTTATCAGCCCTTCAAAATCCATTTATTTTTTATGGGTTTGTTTGGGTTTGTTTGGGTTTGACGAAAAATCTTTTGAGGAAGTTTATGTTGAAAGCCCCACCCTGTATATACCGTTTTTCCTCCACTGGTTTTGAGTTATATAATTGCTGAGTATTAGGCAAACGGTTGGCTGTGGCGACGAGGACAAAAACTGGAAGGAAGTGTAGGAGGAAGAAAGAATGCGTCAAAGTTTGCCGAACGGATGTGGGAGCAGGGCTATCAATCTTCAGCTCGCTTGGCGTTGGAACCAAGAGGGGATGTTCATTGGCGTACCCTCAAGATATCTTTTAAGGGGTGCCAAAATCGATATTAAATTGAATCATTTAAAACAACAAATAAAAGCTTCACCATGAAATAAAATAATAAATATAAATTGACTAGGATTATCAATTTTAACTGTATAATCCAGTTTTGGAGAAAACTGCTGACCAGTTGGGATGTTTTAAAGGGGGAGTAGATTTTCGACTGCAACTTTTCCAAAATCTTTTCGAACTTCCCGTCGCTTCGATCAGACTCTTTTTCAGTCCCTAACCCAAACAAACCGTTTTCAATCCTTACGCCAAACCCAAACAAACCGTTATGGACTTCTATCCCAAACCCAAACAAACCCAAACACAAAAAAAAAAAAAAAAATCGGCCCTCCCAGATTTCCAAGCAAATAATCAGAAAATCCAAGCGAACAAAATGGCTGCGATTTTCGGTATCATAAAATCGTTTCGACGCTCGGGAGTTGATAATGTCTGGAGCCGCCATGACAACCGGGCGTTATGAAACACACCGGATGTAGGCAACAGTCGGGAACGTCGCCGTGCGATGGGGCGCAGTGACGCGATAGGGAAATGCATTACATTTTCGAGCACGTGCTGCTACCGTTCCGCTCTTGTGTCGATCACGTGTCGGATTCACGTGTCCATGCCCTGCAACAGCCGGCTTTCGCGTTCAGATTATATATATATATATGTATATTCCGGAACGTAACTCCCGGCAGGGAGATCACCTTTGTGGCAATCAAGCCCAAAAAGGTATACCACCAGCTTGCCGTAAGCTTGCGCCCGATAGGAATCTAATTATAAGCGAATCGTATGACGGAACGTTCGCGATATCGTAACTAGACGAGAGGACAGGGTATTGGGTCCGTTTGGGTTGGCGGATATTACGATGAGCAAGATTTACAATATGGCGGATTCGTCTTTGTTCGAAAGAGTCGCTGTATCGAAAAGTCGAAAAGCTAGGAATTTGGCTAGGGGTTTTTATAGGGATCTATCTATCTTCTCGGGATCCATCGATCGTCTAGTGATCCATCTATCGTCTAGTCATCTATCTATTTTCTAGGGATTCATAATTCTTCTAGGGATCTATCTATTTTTTAGGGATCCATCTATCGTCTAGTGATCTATCTATTTTCTAGGGATTCATAATTCTTCTAGGGATCTATCTTTTATTGATCCAGCTATTTTCTAGGGATCCATCTATCGTCTAGTGATCCATCTATCGTCTAGTCATCTATCTATTTTCTAGGGATTCATAATTCTTCTAGGGATCTATCTTTTAGGGATCTATCTATTTTTTAGGGATCCATCTATCGTCTAGTGATCTATCTATTTTCTAGGGATTCATAATTCTTCTAGGGATCTATCTTTTATTGATCTATTTTCTAGGGATCCATCTATCGTCTAGTGATCTATCTTTTAGGGATCTATCTATTTTTTAGGGATCCATCTATCGTTTAGTGATCTATCTATTTTCTAGGGATTCATAATTTTTCTAGGGATCTATCTTTTATTGATCTATCTAGTTTCTAGGGATCCATTTATCGTCTAGTGATCGATCTTTTAGGGATCTATCTATTTTCTAGGGATCCATCTATCGTCTAGTGATCTATCTTTTAGGGATCTATCTATTTTCTAGGGATCCATTTATCGTCGTGATCCATCTATCATCTAGTGATCTATCTTTTCGGGTTCTATCTATTTTCTAGAGATCCGTCTATCTTCTAGGGATCTTTCTATCTTCTAAGTGATTCATATATTATCCAGTGATCTATCTTTTAGGGATCTATCTATTTTCTAGGTATCCATCTACCTTCCAGATATCTATCTATCTGCCTAGGGATTTCTAGGCTATTTCGAAGAATTCTTCATCAAGTTTGGATTTAACGAGTAAAGACAGTGATTGAAACGTCCGTTTCGTATTCAGGGCGATTTGAGATTCATGGACGATCAGCGACGAGACGAAAGTAGAATTGTCAGTGGAAAAAGAACAATCGAGGAAACGATAGAGTCGATTCGGGAATTCACCCTTGCTTCCAAATTCGTTTTAGCTTTCATCCAAAACCAAATTACTCATCACCCGATTAAATATCTCATTACCAAACAAATTTCAGCCTCCGATGATAACCTCGGATTCTTGAAAACGTCAGGCACATTGTTTTATCCAATACGATTCGAAATTCGGGTACGTTTCAATTTTTTTTCGTTTAATAATTGTTCCTTGAGAAGAGAGTCTCGTACCGTTTTCAAGAATACTCGATTTTACGAAGCAATAATACTGCCACCGATCAATCGCCGGATCACGATACTCACGCGCGGAATAACTTTAACGAGCGTTAAACGAGACTCGTTATTGGAACGGAATCGAAATGTTGTCCCAGAGGAGTGACCCAATTCCATCCAGTTTTGTTAACTAAGAATGGAGAGGGAAAAAGAAAAGAATGGAAGGAGGAGGAGGGGGGGGGGCGAACAGGGGATGAAGGAATATCATTCGGGAATGATGAAACGAGGGACATCCAGGAAGTTGAAGTTGCCAAGGATAAAATAGATCGCTGGTGTCCTAAGGGGGATGCAATTAAGAGGGAGAGCGAGCAGTGTCAGGATAATGGGAAAATTATTGAGGAAAGACTACTGGCGAGAGATCAAAAGACCGATAAAGAATTATACGGTAGTGTAGTGAGTGGAGTAGGAAATTTGATATATATATATATATGTATATATATCGTTTTCTCTCTTTTACGATGACTAGACTGAAACTGTGCACGAGGCACGTGTTGAAAGCGAGGGTGAATAAAACAAGTGGTATAAGAGACAAAGGGAGAGTGTAACGTCGCGCCAAACCGTCGTAGAATTCACCACACCCTTCAATCTACCCTCTTTTCCCCCTCTCTCTCGATGCTTCCTTTTATCTGTTTTTTTTTGTTGTTTGTTTTCTATTTTTCATTTTTGTTCGTTTGATGTTATAATTTGTTGCTTTTTTTTACCATTGTATCGTTCGTTTTTTAACAATAATACTGGTTATTTAAATAATTATTTTTCCTTGATTTGTTATTGTTGATAACACTCTCGTTATTGTTGTTATTATTAACTCTCTTTCCCCCCCTCTCTCTCTCTATCGAAATTGCTGGTTCCCTTTAAGTATTTTTTTTGTTTTACATTTTTGATTTTTTATTTAATTGATGTTATGATTTGTTGTTTTTACTATTACATGATTAGTGGAGTAATGTTATAATAATAACATAACGATAATAGTGATATTATTATTTTTTCTTTATTTTTTATTATTAGTATTATTATTATTATTATTATTATTATTATTATTATTAATTTATTTAATATTATTAGTATTATTATGATTATAATTTCTTTCTCTCTTCCTATCTCTATCTCCCTCTTAAATTCACTTTCCATCAATTTTTGTGCCAAGGCTGAATATTTTCGAGCGTTTTTTTGATTATTGTTATATTTTGTTATTATTTAAATTAAGTTCGTTTAACTTTCTATCTTCATTAAGTTAATATTCTTGTTATTATTATTTTAAAATAAGTATTTCATCTCGTAAAATATTATTTTTATATTTAATATTAATCGTATTATTACAGCAATAATAATAATTATTATTAATATTATTATTGTCTTTGGTTTCCCTTTTTAATTCATTTTCATTCTCCTTATTTCGTTACTATTTTCTAACTATTTGGGAAAATAAGAACGGAGCGTAATGAAATGTATCATCGTCATCGTCTCTCCATCTTCGTCCTTTTCTCCCACTTTCTTTCTCCTCCCAGATCGATATCCGACCCCCGAGAGCTGCGACTACGCGAATTTCACGAGCGTCGAGAACGACGATGAGGAGGAGGGTAAAAAAAGAAAGGGGAAAAAAATAGGGAAATGAAAATGCGTCGAAGAAGGACAGAAATTGAGATGGCGAGGAGTGGGAGGGAGGGGGGGGGGAGATATATACACTCCGGTTGAAAGTGGAAGATGGCAGAGGGATGGAAAAGACAAATTGTCCACGAGATCCACGAAGAAGCAGCCACGAAGACTCCGAACTCCTAGACTACGCTCAATGTAGTTCTTTTTTTTTTTATTTTGTTTAGTGTATATACGAGGAAGAATATAAGGAGGAACAATTGAGGATAAGCCTAGGGATTTCCATCGACAATGGCGCGAAACTTTTACGAGCTCGATGGGAATATGTGTCCTCGAAATGGAAGAACACTTTTCCCGAACTACTTTTTCCCGAATTACTTTTTTTCAGGTAGGACGCCATCTTGATTTTGCCGATTTTGTTAAAAATTCATACGGCAAAAATGATCGGAGGATTACTTTTTCTTTTAAGGGTGGAAAAAGTATTTTTAAGGGTGGAATCATCCCTCGGAATTAAGATCGATTAAGGGAAACGCGATAAATAACAATTTTTATTAACGTAAACAATAGTTAAACCATTGGAGAGCGTTGAAAAAGCAAAATGGAGGATGGGGAATTAAAGGCAAAAAGAGAGTAGCCCTATTGGAATATATATTTTGGGTTTATTCGGTTCTACCTGCCTGGACACATCCCCGTCCAGCCTAGCCAAGTTGGCACCAACCGAATGTGGTTTCGTTTAAACAATCGCTGATACGCCATTTTTTATTTTTTCGTAAAACTAAAAATACGTTCGTGTACGTAAATAAGTAGAGAAGAAACCCTCGAAGCCTCGTTTTCGTAGCTTCGTTAGAACTTTCAGAAAAAATTCGCAAACAAAACCGTTTTTTGCTGCATCGAAAGAACAACATGCCTAGATTCTACCCCGGTCATTCCAGACTCAGAAATTCAATGAAATCGGACAGAGATTAGAGCGGAACCTTTTTCTTTTACAAACTGACCACTGTCTTAAGAAAAACTTGATCGTGTTTACGCATGAAATCCATAATCCGATTACACAATCGGGATTTCTAGAATCCAAAGGAAGATACAATCATGCGGATTCCCCTATGAGAGACTCTTCTCGTCTCTCGCGGCGGGGCTTTTGCCATGATAACCAAAGAGATTTTTATCACGGGAATAGGAACAGTCTACCCTATATATTTTTTATTCTTTCGTACCGAATTCAATCCCCGAGAATGAAAAAGCTTAAAAAACACAAAGGGGAGTTGGAGGAATGCAAGAGAGACGGAAAGTGGTGGATTTCTCATTGCTACCTCTTCCGGAAATCTTCTCTTCCGTTTTCTCTCTATCTATAACCATTCTTACCTCCTCCCCGCCCCTCCCTGCCCCCCTCGCTCCGCCATCGCAGCTTTTTTTACTTTCGATGTTGCTCTTTGAAGATTCGTCGGATTCTCACAGGAACAGACGACTCTCGATAACGATAAAATCGAGATAAGACCCTCGAGAGAGGAAGTCTCCCGCGGCTTACCACAAAAGTTTCATCAGTCGATTCTCTCTCGATATATATACGCGTTAACACACGGATAAAAATACTGTGAGACTCCAAGTAATGGATTCCGGGATAGAAACGTTCCTCCACTCGACACATGGACACCCAAGAGTTTTCAACAATTTTTAAATCATTTTATATTTTCTCTAGTGATAGGAATTGATTCTGAGCAGACACTGGCAATTTTTCGATCTTTCCGGGATGTTTCTTGGATCGTGGATTTACGAGTTTGAATCGTGTGTTTTTTAGCCTTGAAAATTGGCGATTTAATAATTAATCAACACAAAAGAAAAGTTAATTTTTTCTTTAATTAAAAATTCGATGGCACTGCCATTAAAAAATGTCTCCATATTGAAATTTAATTAAGAAGTTCAGAATATTTTATTATTATCAATTCAAATACAACCAAAATTTAATGCATTTTTATAGTCATTTTTTTTATTACCTGAAATATCCCTATTTTATTACCTGAAATATCAGGGTTAAGAGTGATAAAAATATCGACTAATTGATATTTTTATTATTCATAAATATGAAAATTAATTTATATAAATACCCAAACCATGACATTCATATTTATACGTATACATATATACATATATATACATTTGTGTGTGTTTTCCATCTGTTACAGGTTGGAATCCAAATTACGAGGGTGAAGATTGCAAGAGGAATGTTGCATCAACAGTGACGAGCAAGGGGAAGGGGGGAGGGGGGGGGGGCGGCAAGAAAAAGTGCAGGGTTTCGAAAGTGAAGAGGAGAGTGGTGGAGTCCCGTGGGGAGGCTCGAAAGTAAAAGGGAGGAAAATGAGCCAAAGAGAAGAAAAGGAGTCTTGTTTGCAGCAGGATGGAATTCTCTAAGGGCATGTAATACCTGAGACTCAACCCTGGTTAAGTCTTTCCTTCCTATATCGACATCTATCTTACTTTCTTCCGGTATATACGTTGGCATATACTTACAGGGGAAAAGATGTTTCGACCAGACACAATCGTGGCTCACTGCTTTTTCTCCTGTCTTATATTCTACGAAGTATTGCTCAAAGATACTGAACTTTTTTTTTTTTTTTTTTTTTTTTTTTTTTTTTTTTTTTTTTTTTTTTTTTTTTTTTTTTTTTTTTTTTTTTTTTTTTTTTTTTTTTTTTTTTTTTTTCGATTATTTATTTATTTCTCATTTGTTTTGTTTTGTTTTGTTTTTCGTTTGTCTCGTTGTTTTCTTTCTCAAAATTCTGGAATTATTCGAAAGGTCGTAAAAAAATTCATACATTTAGAAAAATTCAAAAATAAATCTTCCAAATCTAAAATTCCTTCTCAAATTCTTCGAAATCCAAAAAAAAAAAAAAGTGTTTTACAAATTCTTCAGAGTCCAAAGTCCTTACGCAAATTCATCAAAAATCGTTAAATACACTTTTATGCTTTTTAAAAAAACTGAAAATGATTCCCAAATTCTTCAAAATCTAAAATTCTTCCCAAAAATTCCTTCAAATTTGAGAAAAACTTTTTTAAACGTTCCAATGAAAAAAAAAGAAAAAAAAAACAATCAAGCAACCCCAAAAATGTTCACCTCGATCTGTACGGTATAATAATTCTGTTCGAAGCTAGGAAAAATCATTTTTCACTTTTCAGTCTCTCTTAGAAACAATGAATACATATATATACATATTTTTTTTTTAATAATTCAAGCTCCCAATCGCGTTCAAATTTGTTCTTAATTTAAACAAAGTTGTACAGAGGTCACGTGCAACAAAAAAAAAAAAAAAAAAAACACAAATGTTCGTTCCTTCGTTAAGACGAAGGGAAAAAGGCAGTCCAAAGGGCGATGAAGACAAGCCCAATGGGAAAATCGAGAATGGTGGTCTGATCGATCGTTCTCGAAGGGAACTTCGTATCACTCGGTATACCGGAGTATGGACCAGAGTCCCTGTCATTTCCGGTTCATTGTGCTCGCAAGTCCAAAGGTAGAGCTAGACATGAAGAGGGAGCGGGCGGGGGGGGGGGGGGGAGACGCGCAACCGTCTAGCAATTTTCCTGCCGGGTAAAATCGTGTCGGGAATTGCGAATGAAAAATCCCCCCCCCCCCCGTTCCAAACAGCGAAATCCCTCGTTCGAACGAGGTCCCTCAGGGAGAAAAATTCCCATTCTTCCGAATCGGAATTTTTCGAGGCAACGTTCAAAAGTTAAAAAAAAGAAACGTTGAATGACTTCATTTTGCTTGGTTCCCTTAGTCGAATCAATAGATTACTCTTCGACATGTTTTTCTTTTCTTTCTCGTGTATTAACGATTCTACGGTATGTCGAGTGCTGACTACTAATTTGTTGGCCATCCTTGACGATTCGTTCTTTTTTGTTTTTTCAACGTACAAGAATCGTGATTCTTCATAAATAATGAAGAGGTCGTTTGCAATTTTGTTTATTAATTAATAAAAGCGGTTTGCAGTTTTTCAAAAAGTAAATAGAGGACTTTTGCGATTTTTGTTAATTAATAAAAGCTCGTTGAGGTTTTTGTCAATTAATCAAAGGTTTTCGAGGTATTTGTTAATTAATGAAAGCCCGTTGAGGTTTTCGTTAATTAATCAAAGCTTTTCGAGGTTTTCTTTTTTATTAATAAAAGCCCGTTGAGGTTTTTGTTAATTAATCAAAGCTTTTCGAGGTCTTTGTTAATTAATAACAGCCTTACGAGATTTGTATTTATTAACAAGAGCCCTTCACGGTTTTTACAAATCAATAAAAGCCCATCGTTATTTTTTTTTTACAAATCAATAAAAGTCCTTCCCTGTTTTTATTAATAAACAAACGCCCCTCGCAGTCTTTGTTAACCAATAAAAACCTAAAAACAATAAAGCCATTGTGATTTTTATACATCAATAAGCAGCTTCGTTACGTTTATCTCATAAACGACAATACATTTATCCAGCCAGAAAATAAATCAAAATCAATGAACCATTAAATACCAAAATTAACAAAAAATAAATATAAAATACAATAAAAAAAAAAAGCAATAGCCTACCGAAAAAAAAAAAAAAAAACAAAATCTCCAATAATAAATGCCTAACTGTACCTGCCTATTTGAAAAATCGAGACCTATGATTTCTCAAACATTCGTGACGAAGTTTCATCACCGATAAATCAACACTCGGACCGATAAATACCAACCTATATATCACTTAACATCAATATAAAACGAATTTCACGAATTTCTGTTTTTCTCCCTTGGTACGATCAGTTCTGTCACCAAACGTCAAGCAAATATCCGATACGTTTACCAATGTCGTTTCCTCCAAGTTCGTTCCACCGTTCTCAAAACCAGGGAAATTCTTCGAGTTCCCCTCCCCTTCCCTCTTTGTCCATTCCTGGCACCTCTCGCTCGATTTACCAAGGTAACCTTTGCTCCCGTAAGCTTTCCTCGTTCAGCCCTGTTCGCTCGGATGAAATCGATCGTGCGGATAGCCAGGATAGCAGCGGCAGCTGCTTGCACCAGCGAAATGCCAATAATGATCGATCATCTAGGCCGAGGAGCTCAAACTACCGCAATCTCGGAACTTCCCTGGTTCGTCCTGGTCCATGCATAAACCCCGTAGACCCGTTTCGGGTTCCCTATCCGTTTACTTGGATCTTGGATTGGCGAGGGGCGGGGAGGGGGGGGAGGGGAGGGGGTGCTCTTCCCCAATCTCAACCTTCCTCGCTTACTATCGTTCTATCCTTGCCCGCATAAATTTCCGACGTAATTTTGATTAACCTGGACGAGTAGGAAATAATTCATCGTCCGCAATTAGCCGATAAAGAGATATCTGATATAGCGCCGGGGAAAGCGTGATTAATCAGATAGAGCCTCGATCGAGCCAATGGGATACCTGGCTTCGTTATCACGAGTGATAAGCATCGCGCGTTCGAGATATTTCTCGTTTCTTTTTTTTTTGGAATTAGTGAAAAAAGGAGGGGAGGGGGATCGTCGAATCAGATGTTTGAACGTTTGAAGGTTGTGTTTTGTAAATCGATTTTTCTTTTTTTTTTTTTGGTGGTTGGTTTTAATTATTATTTATTTTTGATTATTTTTATGGTTGGTTTATTAGACATTGTTCGGTATTTTGTTAGTTGATTTTTTATTCGTATTGTCGTTATTTATTTTTTATTCGTACTGTTGTTATTTATTTTTTATTAATATTGTCGTTGTTTATTTTTTATTAATATTGTCGTTATTTATTTTTTATTAATATTGTCGTTATTTATTTGTTATTAATATTGTCGTTATTTCGTTGTTTGATTTTTTATTAATATTGTCGTTATTTCGTTATTTATTTTGTATCAATATTGTTGCTATTTCGTTATTTATTTTGTACTATTATTGTCGCTATTTCGTCATTTACTTTGTATAAATATTCTCATTATTGTGTTATTTATTTTTTATTCATATTGCCTTTATTTTTATTTCTATATTTTTTTTTTTTTTTCAAATCAATATTATCGTTAGTTTATTATATATTTTTTATTAACATTATATACTTATTTCATGATATATTATTTACTGTTTATTTCTTTTTAATTTTATTCCTCGTATTATTATTATTATTTATAATTATATCTTACGTAAGTCCTGTAATATTAATTTTATCGTTGGGATTAGGTGATCAATAAGAAATTCTTAAGCATTAAAGATCTTTTTATTTTCGCAATATCTATTATTTCTTTGTCGATGTTTTATTTTATTTTATTATTATTATTGTTGTTGTTATTTCATACACCTACGCTACGGAACTTCCCCCCTCCCCCTTAACGTCAAGAATAGGAAACTTCTGCTCTGAACTCTAGTCTCTTCAAACCCCCCCCCCCCCCGGCTCCCCCGCTAAACTAAATTTCTCCCTTATTTTACTCGCACGTACAAAGCCCGTATTTGAGCACGAATTCCCATCTAGCCGGAGGCTATCCTCGTTTTCCTGCATATTGGAAAAAATAACGCGAGTATGCCGAAAGACCCTTCGTTCATCTCCCTTCGGGCCTATCAATGTGCATCCGTGTACTTCCACGTATCGATATATTTTGTTTTCTCTCCCCCGCCCCGCTCTCTCCGTTTTTTTTTTAGATATAGTTTTTTTCGTCTTAGATTTAGTTCAAGTTAGATCGTCATTTTGGGATTCTATAATTGCTTCCTGATTTTTTAAAATGTTTTTCTTTTTCCTTTTATTAATCGTTATTTTTATTCGTATAATTTATTTGATTTTTTTTCACTCTTTCTCTTTATCTCTTTTTTTAGTGGATTTATATTTAGTTTAAATTGGCTCGTCATTTTAGGATTCTAGAATTACTTCCTGATTTTTAAAATGTTTTTCTTTTTCCTTTTATTAATCGTTATTTTTATTCGTATAGTTTATTTGATTTTTTTCCCTCTTTCTCTCTATCTCTTTTTTTAGTGGATTTATATTTAGTTTAAATTGGCTCGTCATTTTAGGATTCTAGAATTACTTCCTGATTTTAAAAATGTTTTTTTTAGTGGATTTATATTTAGTTTAAATTGGCTCGTCATTTTAGGATTCTAGAATTACTTCCTGATTTTAAAAATGTTTTTTTCTTTAAAAATTTTTTTTTTAATTTCATTAATCAGTATTTCGAATAATATAATTTTTGTTGCTGTTTTTATTCTCTGTCCTTTTCTCCCTTTTTTGAAGACTCAAATTTAATTTTAGTTAAAACATAATTCTAGAAGTACAGAATTAATTCCTTCCATTCTTTTTGCCTTTTTGTTAGTCGATATTTTTTATTACATTATTTAATTTTATTTGTATTTTATTTATTTTATTTATTTTATTTTATTTTATTTACTTATTTTATTTATTTTATTTATTTTATTTATTTTATTTATTTTCTTTATTTTATTTATTTTATTTATTTTATTTATTTTATTTATTTTATTTATTTTAATTATTTTATTTTCTATTGTTCTCTCTCACTCTCTCCAATCTCCCTTAATTCCTTTTTTTGCCGATTCCACTAGTTCCGCTCGATTTCATCCCTCTTGGATACCCCCAATGTCCGAGGCATTACGATACATCCCCCCCTCTTTTCCACTATGTTTTTTTCCCGGTATTTCCGAAATGACAGGGTCGTTCGATGATTCGGTGTTTTTCGTATCCTCCGAGTGTCGGAACGAGGAGAAATTTCGCCCCACCTCAGGAAATATAATCGTTGTTGAAGAGGAGTCGGGGATTTTGTAACCCAGAGGGGATACGACCAGGCCATTCGGAAGAACCCAGGCGCGGGAGAGATTGTTTTAAAACGGAAATCCGTCCCAAGCGAGTACTGAGGGTAAACTGCGCGAGGGATACCGTTCTCGTAAATTGGAAGAGAGCAGCTTCTTACTCGTGCCTGATTCCACTTTCAAACCCAACTACCCACCGGTTATCCGCCTCCGGCAATGGTCGAGTATACAGTCACCTACGGAATTGCGAACCCGAGGACTTCCTCGTTTTATCATCCCCCATCGAATCGCCATCCGCCCCATTTTCGCACGGACGACTGTTTTGTTTTTTGTTCAATTTTTTTTTTTTTCCTTTTTTTTTTTTTTTTTTTTTTTTTACTACTTCCGGTACACTCCGTCGAGGTTAGAAAATCAAGGGAGGAGGGGTGGGGGATGGTGATGACGAAAAAAAAAAATCGACGTGAAAATTTGGTCGTCGCGACGGTATTCGAATTTTCGATACGAAAGTAAAGTAAAAAAGTAAAAAAGAAAACCGAATGTAAAAAAAAACCGAATGAAAGTAAAAAAAAAAACCGAACGAAAACAAAGCGTACTCGAGGAGTGTCGTAAAAAGCCACGAAGCATCGATTTCCCCATAAAAAAAGATTTTTTTTTTTTTATTAAAAAAAATAAAAAAAATAAAAAGATTTTTTAAAAATAAAATTTTTTTTTTTTTTAAATAAAAATTCTTCTTTTTTTAATAATAAACAAAGCGTAAGTCCATACGTATATGTGCGAATAAAAGGGAATATAAATGTACGGATTCGTGGGGATGGCAGGGTTGAAAAAAAAAAAAAAGAGAAAAAAAAAAAAAGGGGCATACGGG
>JAPYZI010004513.1:0-13349 GCA_030523105.1 Ophioninae sp. A BG-2022a
ACCTTGGCCACTTTTACTGTCGAATTCACGTTTTTGCCACCCGAAATCGTACGAGACAGTGATGCAGATGATCCCTTCTTCGCCATTATTAGGCAAATCTGGACGCTTACGTCTAGACGATCTACGAAACACAAATAAAATATAATGAGCATCTATCATAGATTGTAACCATAAAAATGTTGTTTTGTGATCGGCAGGCACGTACATATATATAGACTGGAAGAAAGAAAAGAATAATTTAAAATAAAATGGAAAAAAGACTTGCAAACTAAATATGAAACCACGTAGTAAATTCCAGTGTGTAAATAGTAGAGCTTTCTGCACTATCAATGCAAAAAAAAAACAAAAATGTAAGACTTGCAGCTTAGTCATACATATAGTCGCTTTTGCTAATTAAGCGACATAAATGCATGCCGAAAAGTTGTTAATTTATCGAAATGTTGTTAATTTTCCATTTCCGAAACGTATAAACATTCGGGCAATACAAATGTACTGTACTACCATTATGATTTGATCGCATTATGCTGAGGACGCTTGTGTAGATGGTCGGGATAATTTATTTTTTATAATCAATTATTTAATAATAGTTATTAACTATCAAACTTGATACCTCCTTTGTTCAATAACCAGGCAGGATATTGTTTATTATTTATTTAAAAGTCAAATTACCTGAGTAGTTTAATAGGTAGTCTCTTTAGTGTGTATAAGCCCGACATTCATGCATAATAACTTCAGTGGGTACCCGGGTGCTTGGTTATTGAACGAAGGAGGTATCAAGTTCAATAGCTAATAACTATTATTAAATAGTTAATTTCTTTTTAATTTGACAAAAATTGCGTTTCAAACTACTTAAATTTCGGGGATTCAGACGGTTATACAGTTTTTTAACCCCCTATAGTCACACTGGGTAAAATACACCCCAGCCCATTTTCAACCTCGGATTGCATTTTTTCCGGATATTTTTTTTCGATAATTTTTTTGTTATTAAAAAAATTGAACATCTCGAAAATACTTTATGCAGTCTTATAAGAAAAGGTTGAAAATAGACTGTACAATTTTTTAAAATTTTTTTTTGCAATTTTTAGATGATTTTACACTCGCCAAAGTGCGTGTGGTGTATCACACCCCATGTGACTATTACGTTATTATTAGAAGGTGTGACTATAGTGGGTTATAGAAAAGGTTAATAAATTCTATCTGCAAAGCTGAAATGAATACCCGGGTACCTGGTTATTGACCGGACGGTTAAAACAAAATTTGCGAATGCAATCTAGTAACTGATGTGTACGGTTAGGTTAGTTCGCTCCCTAACGTGTAGAGAGGTAGTCAAGTTGAGTCTTCGTCGGTATTCCGGGTATTATTTATTAACTCATTTATACGCCTACAAGAAGCTTATGATATTTTGTTATGCAACAATTTAATTCGTTATAGCTTTCATCTGGTTAAATTATATGTAAATAAATCTAAATTACGGATGAAATTTGACTTTGGCCAAACTCGACCGAACTACCTTTAATAAGTCTTATTGATCGTTCTCCAGATGAATATATATTATTAAATTCCTGATAATAATTAAATATTTAATTAATGTAATGAATATTAATTTCATTAAAAAATATAATATTAATTTATTATTCATAATATAAATTTTAATAAATGTTAATAATTAATACTATATTAATAATTTAATAAACTGATCCGTTGTCCGTGCGGGTTCAGGCGCGGCTAGCGGCCAGCGGATAGGTAGGTCCCGGGTTCCAACCCCGGTAGCAGACGAGACTTTTCTCCGGAATTTTGCGATGCAACTCGTTCCGCGGCCGGGAGGTGAACTTGGGACCGGCTGTACTGATATAGGTTTTCCGCAGTTTACCTATGCCCGTGCCAGAAATGGCACGGTAAAGAAGGTACAGAGGGAGCAAGTCGGCTGCGGCCGCAAGGGGAGAGGGGGGTCAGGATGAAACGAGGTGGAGGAAACACGGTGGGGGACACAGAAGGAAACAGGAGGAAACAAGGTGGGGGAACCGGGAGGTAAACAAAATGGAGAAAAAACAGAGAACAGAGCAGGGCGCGAAATCGCTTTCGCAATTTATATGTCGCTGAGGATTGGACCGATTTGCCTAATATTATTATTATCTATAAGTAATTATTTATTGATCGGATTATTTATTCATCATAACTTGTTGATCGACATATTCGGTGTATTATTACCGAAAACATTCATAGTTGCAATACATTTAGTAGAGACTCGAGTGAAAGGATAGGTGGAGGTGAAGATAGAGGTAACAGCGCATGCCGTAGGAAAGGGATCGCTCCCTAAAAAAAAAAAAGCCAAATGCTCTAAAAACCATAACAATTAACAGCTATGACATCGGCTCGGCCGCGCGCGCACCGATATTGCCTTTTTAGTCGTACACTACCACGTGCAAGCGCACGCCGACAAGTGGCAGTGTCCGCATGGAGGGGGTACCGCCCCTCCGGGCACTAACAGACGTGCGTGTCACCCACCGACGTAAGCCCGCCTCCGGGCGCGTCTGATTGGCTGCCGTACAAAATTAATAATAATTCAGGGGTTGATCTAGACCCATACATGCTTATATCAATCTTAGAATTTCACCTCGTACCCCCCATTTCACAGATGACATTTTTAGCTGGGACACCTTGTGTATTTACGATTGGAATAGATGTTGATACTCGAGCTTATTTTACTTCCGCAACAATAACTATTGCAATTCCTAAAGGATATCAAGTATTTAGATGATTAGGAACAATTCATGGGTCTTTATTCAAATTTAATCTTGCAAATTTATGAAGATTAGGATTTGTAATTTTATTTACAATTGGAGGATTAACTGGAGTAATTCTTGCTAATTCTTCTATTGATATTATTCTTCATGATACTTAGTATATAATTTGTCATTTTAATTATGTTACTTCAATAGGAGTAGCATTTGCAATTATACTAGGATTTGCATTTCAATATCCCTTATTAACTGGAATAAATTTATACAAAAAATTATTAAAAATCCAATTTTCTAGAATATTGATTGGTGTAAATTTAACATTGTTTCCTCAACATTTTTTAGGGTGAAGTGGAATACCTCGACGATATACTGATTATCCAGATTCCTATAAAACTTGAAATGTTTTATCTTCAATAAGATCAATAATTTTATTAACAAGAATTTTATATTTTTTTTGTATTTAATGAAATTCCTATTATTTATAAATTAATTTAATTATTAAATATCAGCATGAACTTCAGTTAATTTACAAGATGCCAACTCTTTAATTTTAGAACATTCAAAATTTTCTCATATTTCTTTATTAATTTTATTAATAACGATTATTATTATTATTATTATTTATTTAATAAGATTATTTTTAAAGAAATTTTATAATAAATTTATTAATCAAAACCAAAATATCACAATTATTTGAACTGTAATTCCCATATTAATTGTATTTCGCGCCTCTTCCTTGAGATCAAAATTTAGTACCCCTGCCCCTCACCGCTGTAGCCACACTTTTAAAGATCGAAAAATTTGCCATGGTTACCGTGACTTTCGATCGTCATTCTTCTTCCTTGTGCCGATCACGTCACACGTTTTTTCAGCGAGAGTGCATAATTCGTGGAAAATAACAACGAAATGGAGTCGCAAAACCAAAGAAAAAAGGATAATCGAATGGAGAAAAGATTGGAAAGATTGGAGAAAATAATAGAAAATCATGTCAACAGGAAAAGAAAACATCACAGTAAGTCGAAATTCTCCTTTTTAGGTATGGATGTCTTCCGGTCCCATTCAACGCCAATTTTCTATGAAAATTGATTATACGAATGGCCGAGACCTTAATCTCTGCAAGATTAAGGTCTCACAATTTTAAAAGAATACTGTCTCTGCAAGACGTGTGGCCGTTACATCCCGAGGAATGAGTTTAATACCCTCGAAGTATTCTTCGATGTAATATCAAAACAACGATATTTGACGAGTATTTTCTCGCAAAATCCTGAAGTGGTGACCCAAAAGTACCTTTTCTCAAAAAAAAGAGAACATTAGTTCCAATCACAAGATCTGGCTAGATTTTGGTGACATTCCTTGCAAGGAATGTTGACATCGACGTTCTCTTATCGACAGGTAAATATCGAGAACGTCATTCGAAACGCAGCAAGCGGCGTTATCATAGCCGTTCGAGCACGTCGAGCCAGAGTCAATTGGGCTCTCCAAAATGTTAATTATCCGAAAAAGATGAAAGAGATAAAGAATATGTTTCAGGAGAGGATTCTTCTACAGAAAAAACGGGTGTGATCAACATATTGTCAACTTCACCTCCACTAATAATCCCTCCTATACCATCAGCTCCACCCACATCCTGGGTAGATGCTACCGAACTAACGGGTGTAGAGGCCACGTTAGATGCAGATGTGCTACATCTCATCGGTGATCGTATCATTCCGGAGCGTAAACTGGTACCCACGATCCGTACCGATCTTTTAGTCCGGATCCAGGACATTATTAAAAAAGGTTTGCCTGCAGAGGAGAGAAAATCTCTCTTACAAAAATTCCCTCCACCTCAAAACGCCTTGTTTATCGATCCTCCCAAACTCCATCCTGAAGTGATAGCTTCACTCCAAGAAGCTCTCATACAAAGGGATGAGCGCATTTGTGAAAAACAAGGACGAGTTTCAGCCTGCTTAGCTGGCATGGCAAAATTAACTTTCTTGGTGTTATCTCTTAATATCAACGAAAAGTTAACGATGATTGAAATCGCAGGAGACATAACTCGAATCCTCGCCGATTTACAAAGGGAAGAATCGATCGATAGAAGGAGCTTGATCCTAAAAAAAACAGATTCTTCATTTCGAGACACCTTGAGTGCTTTGGAGACGGACTCTTGGCTGTTTGGAGAGGATCTGTCAGACAGGGTAAAAACGACTAAAGCCTTGGAAATTTCGGGTGCATCTCTGAAGCCCAAAGTGCCGAAATTATCATCATATGATTCAAAAAACGAGAAAGGCCCACAACGTCGGCCAAGATTCAAGACCAAGAACCGAACGTGGAGCGAACAGAAATTAACTCGATCAGGGAATCAACCTCGCTCATACAAACCCGCACGCCAACCTCCGCAGAAACCACCACCTTCGAGACACCGCATGAACTGACTAATTCCGTAAGTCATTCCGCTGGACGTCTTAAATCGTTTAAACGCGCTTGGTCAAAATTTACGGATAATAAAACAATCCTGAGCTGGATTGATGGATATCGCATCCCTTTCTCTAGACAAGTTTCTCAACGCATCGCTCCCACAGAAGAGAAATGGTCTAACCAAGAAATGAACGTTATCTCAACTCAAATTGAAAAACTTAAAATTAAGGGAGCGATTAAGGTAGTACCCGCGTGTAAGGGCCAATTCATATCGAGCATTTTTGTAATACCAAAATCCAGTGGTGGTCACCGTATGGTCCTTAATCTGAAAAAATTAAATGAATTCATAGATACACAACATTTTAAACTCGAAGACAATAAGATAGTCCAAAAGATGCTAAATCGCGGGTATCTTATGGTAACTTTAGATCTCCAAGATGCGTATTATTTAATCACAATTAAGGACAAAGATAAAAAATTCCTAAGATTTCATTTTCATGGATTATTATATCAATTTGAATGCTTACCCTTTGGACTGAACACTGCACCATATGTATTTACAAAGATTATGAAGCCAGTCATGGCCTCCTTGAGATCTAAAGGACTCATGTCGGTCATTTATCACGATGATATTTTGTTATTAGGAAGCAGTTACGAAAACTGTCTCGAAAACATTCATCAAACAAGAACCTTGCTTCAAAAATTAGGATTTCTGATAAACATAAAAAAATGTGTTTTAATATCATCAACGAGATGTAGATTTTTGGGCCTTTTATATGACTCAGTCCTCATGTCTGTTGAACTTCCATCAGGCAAGGTAGAAAAAACTCGTACCTTAATAGAGAAATTTCTCAAAACAAATCGTTGCAAAATCCGGAAGATCGCCTCTTTTGTTGGGACTGTAGAGTCGTGTTGCCCAACTTTGAAATATGATAGTGTGCATATGAAAAAATTCGAAAGAGCAAGAATGTTAGCGCTTTGTCAAAACAAAGACAATTTTGAAAGTGTCATGAAAATTCCATTGAATCTAAGAGACGACTTTCACTGGTGGACGAGTAATGTTACGAACGCTCGAAATTATATAAAACAATTTGATCCCAAAGTTGAAATATTTTCGGATGCCTCGCTCTCGGGTTGGGGCGCGGCTTGCTCAGGCGAACAAACCCACGGCATCTGGAACGAAGAGGAAAAATCAAATCATATAAATTATCTAGAATTGACGGCTGCTATGTTCGCTTTGAAATGTTTTGCTAATCACTTACGGGATTGTGATATTCTCTTAAGAGCGGACAACACCACAACAATCGCATATATCAATAAAAAAGGCGGAGTTCAGTTCCCGAAATTAAATGATATCGCCAGAGAAATTTGGGAGTGGTGCGAACATCGAAATTTCTAGGTCTTCGCGTCCTACATTCGATCAGAAGATAATACAGAAGCAGATATTGAATCACGCAGGCTAGAAACAGAGACAGAATACTCTTTATCGGATGAAGCTTTTGAGGAAATCGTTCAGAAATTTGGGAAACCTGAAATAGATATTTTCGCATCAAGAACGAATTTTAAATGTTCAAAATATATTTCGTGGAAAAACGATCCTGGATCTTGGGCAATTGACGCATTCACGATTAAATGGGATTTTTTCTATTATGCTTTTCCACCATTCTCCATTATTCTATGCGCGTTTCATAAGATAAAAATGGAAAAGAGTAACGGAATATTCGTGGTCCCATACTGGCCTGCACAACCCTGGTTTCCAGTTTTCGAATCAATGCTCCAGACAGACCCTTTGTTTTTCAAACCAGATTTAAAATTATTAACATCCTTAACCAGAGATCCCCATCCACTCTGGAAACAACTTACCCTGGTGGCCGGAATCTTATCAAACAGGCAGTGAGGACGAGATCAGTCCCTAAAACAAGTCTAAATATTCTGATGGCATCGCTATATGAGTCTTCACTGAAACAATATGAGACCGCTCTTAAAAAATGGTGGGCTTTTAATCAAGAAGGAAATATGGACCCTTTGAAGAGCTCAATTGCACAAGTACTGCAATTTCTCACGAGAGAGTTCGATAACGGATCTTCTTATGGATCTCTTGATAGTTTTCGCTCGGCGATTGCTCTTTTATATGGTCCAGAACTGGGAATGGATCGCAGAATTAAAAGATTCTTCAAGGGCATATCCAAACTTAGGCCGCCAAGGGCACGTTATGATTATACTTGGGATCTAGTCATAGTTTTAGACGAATTAAAGAAATGGGGCGCAAATAAAAATCTTCCCTTAAGCTCATTGACGCGTAAACTAGTCACGCTTTTGGCGCTGAAAACTGGACATCGGATGCAGATCTTAACCCTAGTTAAAATTCAAAACATTATTTCAAGAGAAGATCGGTTGGAGATAAAAATTCCAGAAAGAACTAAGCCCCCTGCAGTAAACAGAACGCAACCACTGTTGATTTTACCGTTCTTTAATGAGGGCCCGTTAATTTGTCCAGCAAGGACTATTAACGGTTATATAGAAAAGACTAAAGATTTGAGAGGTTTGGAGAATCGCTTATTAATTTCGTTCAAGAAACCTCATAAAGCGGTTACAGCAACAACCTTAAGTCATTGGATAAAAAATACATTGCAAGAAAGCGGTATTGATGTTAACTATTTTAAAGCCTATAGCACTAAACATGCGGCGACCTCATCAGCGGAGAGAGGCGGAATTAACTTAGATTGTATTCGAAAAACAGTTGGTTGGACAGAAAAGTCCCTTACTTTTGCGAGATTTTATAAAAGAGAGATTCTGATGAATCGCAAAGACTTTGCTTCATCTGTGTTGAACGCATAATAACATATATTAGCAAAAAGCTGCATAATTGTATGTTCACTCTCGTTTGTGGTTAATAAAGAAGCTTAAAGATATCCTTTGCTTCTTATTAATAAGTCGTAACCAACGTTGAACAGCTACATTTTGATCTCAAGAAAGAGGCGCGAAATACAATTGAATGATTAAACGAACGTACTTGTAAGTGAAGTTCTATCATAATTGTATGTAGCGGCTCTTCCGAGAGATCAACTCCCACCCTTGTAAATCATTGTACATTACCCATCTTGCATGTTTTTTCACATGAAGAGTCCCTTTAGGTTACGACAAAACTTTGAAGGAATGACGATCGAAAGTCACGGTAACCATGGCAAATTTTTCAATCTTTAAAAGTATGGCTACAGCGGTGAGGGGCAGGGGTACTACATTTTGATCTCTCGGAAGAGGCGCTACATACATATGATAGAACTTCACTTACAAGTAAGTTCGTTTAATCATTGAATTTTAATTTATATAGCGATTCCTTCGTTCAAAATTTTATACCTGACCGACGAAATTTATAATCCTTCAATAAAAATTAAACCAATTGCACATCAATGATATTGATCATATGAATATCCAGATTTTATAAAATTAATTTTAAATCGTTTATAATTAAATATATAAATTTTAATAATTTTCGATTACTAGAAGTAAATAATAATATAATTATTCCATTTAATAATCAAATTCGAATATTAATTACTTCAGCTGATGTAATTCATTCGTGAGCAATTCCATCTCTAGGAATTAAAATTGATTCAGTTCCCGGTCGATTTTTTTTTTTTTTTTGAGTGTGTGAATGCTAAAGTAACGCGCAATCAACCGATCACCGTAGAGGTGGTCCTATCGAGTGTGGGACTCGACGGATGTCAACCGGCCCTAGCTACTAAACACATATCTCCCTGTACGCCCGACACCAGCCCGGAACTGGTATTCACATTACTTCAGACTGGGCGGCTGTCCTTGCGTGCTCCACAGACACGTCCCTTCCCTTAAAAAACGTGCTTTCATTAAAAGACCCCTCCCCTTGGAAAGACCGCGAATTTACTGGTGTCTGAGAATCCATCCACACTTTTGCTCCGAAGGAGCATCGTAACATAGTTGGCGATTAGTCGCCAGCCGTCCGCGTCCGTCGTCATCAGTTGTCCGGTGTGATCGGTCCCAGTGCTGTCTCTACTCTTTGTCTCCGTTCGGTCCAGTGCCCACACACGAAGAACGTGTGTTCCGCGTCATCTTCGGTCTCTCCACAGGATTTACATTCTGGTGAACCCAGCCTGTTCATCCTGTGGAGGTACTTGCGGAAATACCCATGTCCGGAAAGGATTGGGTCAGGTAGAAGTCCACCTGCCCGTGCTTCCTTTCTGTCCACTGGGCGATCTCCGGTATTAATCGTTTTGTCCATCGTCCGTTAGTGTTTGTTGTCCATCGGCTCTGCCAAAGCTCGAGGGTTTTCTTTCGTTCTTCTGTTGCGATGTTCTCTCCACCGGCAAGCCCGCGTCAGTGATAGACACAGCGGCGTTCTGCAGCGAGCAGGTCGATCGGGATAACGCCCGCGATAACAAAGACCGCGTTTTCGGACACTGTCCGGTACGCGCACGCTATCCTTAGCGCCTCCGTTCGCTGGACACTCGTCATGGCTTTCGCCCGCTTCCGTAGTTTTAGATCGTCGGCCCATACCTCTGCCCCGTACAGCATAATCGAGTGGGTAACGCTCATCAGAAGTCTCCGTACACTAGGTCTTGGTCCGTTTGTATTGGCCTTGTTTGTCGCGTTTCGTATATGGGGCCAAAAGCTTAGCTTCGTGACAAGGGTGACCCCTAGGGTGACCCCTACTTCGCTTCGCTTCGGGTCTCCGTCCGTTCTGTCCCTACGTTCATCGGTATGTTTGTCTGTATCCGTTTTCTTGTAAGCAGTATTAGCTCGGTATTCTGTAGTGCCAGTTGCAGTCCGTGTTCTGTCATTCATTCGTGCACACGCCTCATCGCCTGGTTCAGCTTAAGGTGGGCCCGGTGGCTGTCACGCACCACGATGATGACGGCTATGTCATCGGTGTATACCACGAGACACGTGTCCGAAGGCATGTTTCTTGTCAAAAGGTCGTCGTACAGGATATTCCATATATCTGGGCCCAGAATGGACCCCTGTGCGACTCCCGCCGTGATCCGTTTGTCCCTCTGTGCGTCCGTTGTCTCGTACGTTAGTGTGCGGTCCCGGAAGTAGTCCTCCAGCACTCGAAGGAGGTAGAGGGGAATCCCGAACATTGTTTCCAACGCTTTTAGGATATCCCTCCACCTGACGGAGTTAAAGGCGTTGTTAACGTCGAGTGAGGCTAGGAGGACCACCGATCTTGCACCGTGGTCTGGTTCGTCCTGTGGAAGCTCTGTTACTTCTGTTATAGCTCCGATTGTTGAGCTCCCCTTGCGGAAGCCATACTGCCGCTTCGACAAGTCTCCGGTGTCCCTAATCGCTTGTAGTAGTCTCGGTCTCAGTAAAAGTTCGTAAAGTTTTACGGTCGTGTTGAGCAAGCTGAGCGTCCTATAGGAAGACGGTAGCTCCAGGTCACGCTTGCCTTTTCCAATGAGGACCAGTCGGGCCGTCTTCTAGTGTTTACTAAAAAGCCAGGCACACGTTGTATGTGTCCAGGAGGAACCCTGGTCGCTGCAGAGCAACAATTCGGAGCATCTCCCCTGGAACACCATCTGGGCCCGGCGCCTTATTAGGCTTTAGGAATTTGGCGGCCGTCAGCAGCTCTTCTTCAGTAAATTGTGGGCATTCTGTACGTGTCGTGAAGTCTGTCTGAGTCAGTCGTTCCGGGTAGGTTGGGAAAAGACCGTCCACGATCTTTTCCATTGTTGTAACATCTTTTGTCACCGGTGGCGTTCTGGTCCCCAGCATGCGAATCACAATCCTGTAACCCGCGCCCCAAGGGTCAGAGTCCACCTCGTCTGTCAGTCGTCTCCAGTTTTGTCTTTTGCTGCCGTTGATTGCGAATTTCAGCGGCCTTCTGGCCTACCGGTATTCAGCCGAACAAGCGGCGGTGTCTACTCTGTTCCTAGCCCTCTGGGCTCTCCGCCTGAGTGCCAGACAGCTTTGCCTGACGTCCGCAATCTCTGCTGTCCACAAGTATACCGTTTGTCTGTTTCGTCTGTTCTGTTTTAGCGACATAGAGATTTTGTAGAGCCGTCGGAGGAGCTTTATTTTTTTCCACGGCAAGGGTTTCGGCTCGATGCCGATCTTCCCTTCCTGGCAGTGTTCGTGCAGGGTGCTCCGCGGCCGCTAGATGTCTGGTCAGAGCGTCTCTGTCTAGGTAGTTTACGTCCCATCTAGGGGGGCGTGTTCCTTTCTCCCTGTTCGTCATCGTCACGTCCGTTATGTCGAAGGCGATGTATTGGTGGTAGCTAGCGGAGTAATCCTCCGCTACCCGCCACGCCTTTACTCCTGTCATTATTCGGTCCGAGGCCATCGTCACGTCTAGTATCGAGTTACCGTATGCACGTCTTCTGTACGTTGGCGTTGTCCCGTTGTTAACTACTATCAGATCTAGTCTTCCGGCCATTTTCAGTATGAGTCGTCCACGTCTGTTCGTCAAGGGCATACCCCACACGACCGCCCTTGCGTTAAAATCACCAGCGACGATTGCGTCCCCGGGAATATCCCTCAGCAGGTCCTCTATGGTGTTCAACTTCTCCGCGTATTCCCGCGCAGTACAGTTCGAGCAGTACACACGGCTGATGAGCCCGAGCTATTGGCGAACCATGTTGTCTCTGTCATGTCTCGGTATTATTTGTTAAGTAGAAGTACGTCAGCGTCAAATTCCGCCGCAATCTGAGGGAGCAGCGCGTGTGCCACACTGCTCCGATTCATGTTGCATTGGAGTACCGTCATCGTCATTCAGTCGCTTTGTTTTTGAGCTCGACTAGCGCTGCTTTGAAGGCCTTGCATGCAGCCGTGCCGGGTACGTGGCCGTGTTCTCCGCCGTCTTTTTCCGCACAGAGGAAGCACGTGGCAGAGGCATTGCTGCATTCTTTGCCCACGTGCCCCCTGTCGCTACAGCGCCAGCAGCTGTCGTGTCTGTCCGGTCGGCTGCAGTGTCTTTGTGTATGTCCATTCCCCAAGCACCGGTGACATCGTGTGACTCGTAGCCTCTACGTTATATGGCAGTTGATCCACCCAATTTTGATCCTCCCTTTCTTGAGTAGGTTCATGGTCCCCGAGCTCTCGAACTCACACAGGGTCATCACTTGGCCCTGGTAGTTCGTACCGAAAATATGGACACTACATTTTATGTCCGTGTCCGTTTTTCTGTTGATTGCGTCCGTGGCGTCGTCTTCTGTCGCGTCGCAGTCAAGGTCGAGAAATTCTATCGTAATTTTCGGAGTCAGGTCTTTGATTCGTCCCATCTGTCCGATTGCTTCTCGTATAGCCGTCTCAAAGTCTTTACGGCTCTCCTCCTTTTCCATCTGGAGGAGAACCGCTCCGTCCTTTGTTTTTCTTATTGTCGGTACGTCTCCCTTGCGTTTTGTACCGTCCACGTTCTGTTTCATTTTTTTGATCACCTCTGCGTACGTATGTCCCTCCGCCGGTTTGATCAGGACCGCGCCTCTCGTGGGTCGCAAGATTGGGCATACCTCTCGCCGGTTTTGGGGCTGTACCGCGTCGGCTTGTTTTTCTATTTCTGTCCGTTTGTGCGTCGGTGTCTTCCGTTTCTTTTTTATTCGAGACAACCTTTGCCCAGGTCTCGTGGTCCTGCTGCCCAGCAGCGTTTTGCTCGGGGCTTGGGGTCTGGTTGACTCTTTTCCGTTTTGTCTTGCGTGTTTCGTCCGTCATGTCCTGCTGTCTCGGTTCCATGGTGATTGTCCTTCTGTGCTCTCTCATTCGTTTGAGCTGAAACATTCCCACTTCCACCGCCTCTTGTATTTCGCACATCCCTGTAATGTGACGACCGGGCTAATGTTTTTTTGGACACTTGCTGCGGCCGTCATCCTTTCTAGGATACTACTGATTATGGCAAGTTGCGAGAGCAACTTGCCCTCGGCAGCGTCCCAGCTCCCTGGCGACATACCCTTTATCGCAGAAATCGTGAAAATTTCTGTCGCAGTTACCGCGACACAGGCCAGGTTTCCTACCGGCGTCGTGGGAGGTTGGGTACCCATTCGCTCTCCAGAGCCATTCGGTGAAGGTGGCGCTTCTATACCTGCGTTTTTTGTTTGTTTGTCCATGTTCATTTTTTTTTTCTTTTTTTTGTTCTCCTTCTTCTGCGTGTGTAGAGTAAGTGTATGTGGCGAGAAGTTCCCGCTGGCTAGCGAAGGCGTTAGCGGCTCGCCCTGCCCCCCCCCCCCCCCCCCCCCCCGC
>JAPYZI010004514.1:0-15248 GCA_030523105.1 Ophioninae sp. A BG-2022a
TCTGAACAGCAAAAATTTAGTCGAGTAGGTTTCTGCGTCATAGTTTTAAGGCTAGTTCGCAACTATGCTAGGATTTTAGTCTAGTAGAGAGTAATGTGGTAGCTAAACGTCATAGTTCTGAGACTAGTTCGCAACTATGCTATTATTATAGTCTAGTAGCGAGTCATTTAGTAGCTAAACGTGTCTGAACGTCAAATATTTAGTCGAGTAAGTTTCTGCGTCATAGTTTTAAGGCTAGTTCGCAACTATGCTAGGATTTTAGTCTATTAGGGTATTATATAGTAGCACGTTTAGCTACTATATAGAAAATCTAAAGATCCGACAGAACTGTTGATTCGTATAACACGGTGTTCGTTCACCTCGTGCCAAGTTTCACGAGAGTCCAGGAATACATTTTTCACTAGGTCGAACCTTGGCAATTACAATTAATCAACGGATTGATCAAAGTCACCGCTGATCAACTCGCCAACAGTCCGCAGCGACTGGAATTTCAACGCCTGAAAGAGTTCCGTTTCGTTGCGCGATCCGCGACGGTCGTTGCGACTGAAAAAGATCCGTTGGTCACTTTCTGCATTGGTAACACTTGGATTCGTCAATCGCGTTCATGGATCGCACTTTGAATGGAAATTGGATGAATTCGATTCGAATTCGATCATTGATCACCATTCGATTGGAAATTCGATGAATTCGATTCGAAATCGACCATTGATCACCGTATGATTGGAAATTCGATGAATTCGAATAATATCAAATAATACAACTATCAAATAACAATATACTATTAAAAATAACAATTTTCAAAAACTCGATCACTCCTAAAAAAATTGTAAATCCAAACCGCGTATATATCGGGGTTAATAAAAAGGAGTAAGGCAAACGCAGTAAAAATCTCGGTAAATGTTCACCGTCGATCGTAACGTCACTCGGTCGAAAAATCGTTAGAAAACTCAAAGTCTTTTGGTCCGAAATTGGTCGATTCGGGAGTACAAATAAAATTGGCGACGCGAGCAATCGGGACGTTCTTTTCCGAAGCGGCCACGCCGGACCCGATTTGTTTGTATTTACACGACGTCAAGAATCGACGGTCTTCTCGTCGTTCCGAAATGACCTTTCCCACGCGTAACTTTGAGCCGCGATGTAAACAATAAACCTTTTTCGTATAATCAACGTTCGATGGTAGAGATAACGGAGGTTTTCCAGGGATTTGAGACGCGTGACTCGTAGTCTCGCGTTTTAGCGGAAACGAACACGCGGGGATGGTGAGCGTGATCTTGGTCGTGGGTATCTATACGCGAAAGAGGATAAATGTGAGCGGGATGGGATCCGGACGCTCATAAAATCGAGGTTGTAAGCGGAAGCCACGCTGGAGGGAAAGAGAGAACGAGAGAGAGAGAGTGCTGGAACTGGGAGACACTGAGTGATGCCGGTGACAAGCTCTCCGCTCTCCTTCTCTCTGGGCTTGCTCACCCCCTATTGCTGCACGGTGGCCGTCTATCTTCATCTCTCTCTCTCTCTCTCTCTGCACCCCCGCTAGTCGTTTCGTACACGAGAACGGAGGATGGAGCACAGACCGTAGCTGTTCCAGCTCCCCGACCCCACCAGAGCCCGACGCTATTACTCACCCAACTATACGACCGAATACCATTCAAAGTTCGAAACCGCACGTTCGCGCGACCCAATTCCCCACTATACGGTTCCAGAGACCTCGTGAGAGTCAGCTGTTTCGTTCATCCTATCGCGGAGCAAATATTCAAGATAATCTAGGTTCGTACCGAGAGGTTTTGGGGAGGTTGACGTTGACGATGCATCGGTAGAGGTGGAGAATCCTTGATGAACGAGAAAGCGGTTACGGGGAAGATAAACAAAGCCTGGCCACGACTGAGGTCCGTAGAAAAAAAAAAACAACAAAAAAATCAAGCGAACAAACTGGAAGATGAAACCTAGAATAGCCAATGAGTGAATCCGTGTCGTATTTCGTATCAAGCCTTACGCTTGTTCCGGCCGAGTACCGCCAAGCCGAATTCTTGAGGTTGTCGCGTGGACGCGAAAGAGCGCGAGGCGCGTATAACCTCCAGCGATGCCCTCCAAAAACCCGGTGAGTTTAGTACGCGAAGCGAAGCGTTTGTCACAGCCGGGGTACAGCGGCCACGCGAGGTTCGAGACGCGGGAAAGCGCGGAGAGCCGTGGAAGCCGCAGCGAAGCGTCAAACAGGAGGGAAGGCCTGACCGAGCCCGCGTATCGAGAGGAACCGGCGCGCGCGCACACTATCGCGGGCGAAGCCGAGCGGGGCGTCGGAGAGAGCGCGCGCGTTTCCCCCGCACGCGCGGCTGGGTTCGCCAGTGGAAGGGTTCGGCGATGAGGAGGAAGAAGAGGAGGCGGAGGAGGAGGAGGAGGAGGAGGAGGAAGAGGAGGAGGCGGAGCGGGGAGGGCGGTAGAGTGAGAAAAGTGGGGGATGCGGAGGTAGCGAGAGCGAGAGAGAAAGACAGAGAGAGCGAGCGGCGCGCGCGGCCGCGCAGCAGCGCCGCCAACGGAGCCACACCGAAAACACGCTTGGCCGACGGAGAGAAACGGTCGGGCGACGGGAAAGAGCGAACCGCCTCTGGTGACGGGATAGAGCAAGAGGGAGAAATCCCGTGGCTCGAGCGTCTACGTAAGAATCCTGAAGCGCGTGTGTCGGTGTAGCGATGGCGGAGATCCGACGACGCTTTATCCGAACGCTAGGTGTCGCCACGCTAAAAATGGGCGGTCCAACGGTGTATTGGACGTGGTAGATGGGCGTGGTTAGTCGTCGTCCTCCCACTCCGTCCCGGTGCACCGCGGTGATTGACAGTTGGCGAACGACTGCGGACGGCGCAGGATCTAAACGCAAGGCGCTTGCACGGGTCGCTTCGCTCCTTCGTCGGTAACAATTTTACCCGTAACGCGAGACACGCCGCGCGCGCGATTTTTGCCTCATCGTCGTCATCGTTATTATCGTTATTATTATTATTATTATTATCATCATCATCATCATCATCATCATTATCATCGTGATCGTTGTCACTGAAAGATCACACGAACGGTCGTGCTCCGGGAATTATTCAACGCTTCGTCTTATCGCCGTTCCACCGTGCTCGTGTACTTTTCCCGCCGTGTCAACCGAGCTCGCCACACTCTCTCTATCCGCCTCCCTCTCTCTCTCTCTCTCTCTCTCTCTCTCGCTCGCTCGCTCTTTCTCAAAGCCTCGTTTTCCTCGAAATTTAGCGAGTCCGGCCGCGCCCGAGTTTCGACGAATTCGTGGAAAACGTGTTTCGGCTCGGTATACGAAAAGAGGCGCGATTGCCCCAGGGCGCCAAGCATATATGGGGCCTGTGAACGAGTTTTACCTAACTATCGTACGGGATAAGACGCCAATTCCGAGAATCGTGCCGGTCAACGACGAGTTTTAAAAACAAATGTATATATGTATACGTATCGACGAAAGTATACACGTATAAATACACAACAAGTGTCGCCCGGAGGGGGCACCGAAACGAAACGAAGAGAAGGGCGTCTCTCTCTCGCGCGTGTTGTTTCGCCGATGGTCCGTGCCACGGATGCGACACGACTATCGAGATAAGCGGAAAGAGAATTACAATTGAGAACACGGCTCTCGTCAGCGCTCGTCACGGATCCCGAGCTTCTGTTGTATCGTGTTTCTATCGAGTGTCCAAGTGCGCGTGTGTACGCTCGTGGGTGCGCGTGTGTATTTTTATATATATATATATATATATATTTATATATATATATTTATTGTGTATATATATTTGTGTGTATATATATATATATACATATATATATATATCTCCGCTGTTAGTCCATCTCCGTTCGCTACGACGGATCGCTCTTACCGAACGTGCTTTTGTTTATCACGGCTCCGTGACGTACCGATCGGCTCTCGTTTGATCGGCTCGGATAAAAATCGTTCGTCGATCGGGACGATTACATCCCTCAACGAGGGAATCAAGGCGCCTCGACCGTCTCCGTTGTTGTTGTTTTTTTTCGTCGTTCGTCGTTTCGTATCGTCGCTGACCGCGCCGGTTTTTTGAAACGTAAAAATCGGCTATTCGGGATACCCCGCAACCGGCAACGAAAGTGCGCCAAGGATGTATAGGTCGTGCGGAGTGACAGGATTCGCGAAGTGTACGAGGAAGTGAAGATTCGTTTTCTTTGGTATTCCTGATTTTTCGTGTTTGTTTGTTTTTTTTTGTTTTTTTTTTGTTTTTTGTTCTCGTTCTCTCCGTCTTCCGATTCTTTCTTATCGTTCTTCTCGTCTACTCTTCCGCGCTTGGCTGGTGCTCGAATTTTTGTCGTTCCTCGTGGTTGACGGAACCTAATCGATCGATCATTTGTATCCGATTTACCTCTGACAGGTATCGTTCAGTGACAGTGCGCGCTCATAACGATAATCATACTAATTACGATAAAAAAAAAAAAAGAAAAAAGAAAACCGGAAGTCAGCGAGGGAGATAATTTTCGTTGAGTTTGAAAATACTCGAAGAAGCAAAAAAATACGCGATCCAGTTGTGTAGCAGCGAAAAGATGAGGCTCGACGAAAGAGCCGATTCGTCCCCGGCGACGATAAGTTGCTGACGCCAATCGCGGGGGCGCGCGCCTTACCAACGGCCCGTAAACGCTTTTACGTTGATCGATCGGAGAAAGAACAGAGGCGCTCGAAAAAAAAACAACGATCGAAGACGTCTCCACTCACGGTTATCAAAATTACGTTCAATATCAACGGACAGGATCCTCCCGGGTCGTCAAAATCCCCGGGTCGTTGGTCGACCCGGTGGTTACTTCCATCTACCTATTTTCAACGTTTATCGAAACTTCGAAACTTACCTTCGTACCTTACTCCCTGATATACCATTTTTTCTTCGATACGTCCCTCGTTACATCCAGCGTTCGTCGTAACTAATCGAAACTACGGAAAAAAACAGAGGAAACGAACAACGCCGGGGACGAAAGTGGTGCGAAAACCTGGTGTTGTCCACAAAGAACCGTAAAAACTACCCGGAAGGGTTTCGAGTGTGTTCAGGGGTGTTGTATATTCGTTACTGTGAGAAAATACAGCCGCTACGGTGGCTCAACACGCAGAGTTCCCCGGCGCGGCCAGGGCGTTCATGGCGCAGCCAAGGGTACGTCTGTCACACGACATTACGCATGTCCTAGATGTTACTTCAGTCGTTTTAATGATGGATACGAGAAAACTGTTATTAACGATCAATTACATCGACTTCCAAGTGTCGATCCATCGTTTATTCAGTTTCTATCATTTTCTAACTGCCAATTATCATTCGTACCTAGCGCGAACCCAATTCTTTTTTTTTTTTTTTTTTCAAAAGTTTCACCTTTTTTTCCACTCTTGATATTGTCTTTTTCTTTCTCTTGGAAAAATCGCTTTGCCGATTCACAGCTTACTTGTTTTCCAATAATTCACTCAAAATCCGGTAAAGTATCAGTGACCGACGGAATAATTGACCGAAGGGACCTTCGATTCTCCGTTCAAGTGCCAATTCCTATTTTTGAAAAATATACGGACCCAGATCGAACTTTACTCTCCGTTTGTCGAGCGTTACGATCTTGTTTTTGTTTTATTTTTATTTTGATTAAACGCTCGGCGGATTTCAGATAACGAGGGTTATCGAAATTTTGTTAGGGATTCTTAGTGATCAGTTTTTAAGGAGTATTTTGAATAACTCGATGTTTCATAAGGATTTTCATTTCGAGAAAGTTGATTCGATTCAGTCGAATATCCGGGAAATGAATATTTTTATTTTCTCGTCAAAAAGGGTTTTCCAAATTGTCAAATTATTCGATCTTAAGCACGCGAATCTTTGGAAAATAAATAAACAATCAATTTTCACGTTTCTTCACTGTTTGGGTTTGTTAGGGTTGTAGATAAAGATAGAATCTTGAAAAAGAAATTCCGTTTCAGCGATTGTTTCGTTAAATCCTGTCACTAGGAAACAAAAATTCAGATTTATAAAATCTGCTTTTCCTTCGTCAAAGTTTTTCGAAAATCGTCTCCTCCGCGTTCTCTACAATGGATTATTTCAATTTTCACGTTCCACTCGACTTTTCAAAATCCCAGATATTTTCGAATGCTTTTCAAAATGAATTTCTGGGACTTTTCAAAATCCCAGATATTTTCGAAAGCTTTTCAAAATGAATTTCTGGGACTTTTCAAAATCCCAGATATTTTCGAAACCTTTTGTTTGGAAAGTTGGAGAAACCGTTGGGAAACGCGATCCAGGCAGGTAGAGAAAAAAAAGGTCGATTTTTTTCGAGCGACGGAAAATCGTTCGGTGTATCGCTTCGCGTTGGAGACACAGCGTTGACTTTTACGACGATCAACACTGGTAGAGCTCTCTAAATTTGGACAATCGATTCGTGGCTCATCGATGGCTCGAATTTATAATAACAATCAGGATTTTCATAATACAAAGCATTTTCACGATTCGTTTTTTTTTCACTCTACGAAAGGATAGGAAAAGAGACTGGAAGAAAAAAAGAGAGAGGGGGGGATTGAGCGAATCCGTCGGCCAAAACACGCACGTGCGATGGGTCAAGAATCATTAGCCTCTCGTAAATATCTAGGTATACATATGTGCATATATTTGTGTATACGATGTGTACATCGATAGTGCGGAGTGACGAGCCACGACGACGCCTTCGCGACGAATCAATGATCGAAGTGACAAGCGTTCGAACCCTATTATCAAAAACGCTAAATTTATCGAAAAATCGAATTTTCTCGTCTTTAAGGCCTTTTCTCATCTTCAATGTCCAATTTATCGAAAAATTGGAGTTTCTCATCTTTATAATGTCTTTTCTCATTTCTAATGCCAAATTTATGGAAAAATCGAATTTTCTCGTCTTTAATGCTTTTTCTCATCTTTAATGTCCAATTTATCGAAAAATTGGAGTTTCTCATCTTTATAATGCTTTTTCTCATCTCTAATGCAAAATTTATCGAAAAATCGAATTTTCTCGTCTTTAAGGCCAAATTCATCGAAAAATCGAATTTTCTCGTCTTTAAGGCCAAACTCATCGACAAATTGGAGTTTCTCATCTTTATAATGATTTTTCTCATCTCTAATGCCAAATTCATCGAAAAATTGAATTTTCTCGTCTTTAAGGCCAAACTCATCGAAAAATTGAATTTTCTCGTCTTTAAGGCCTTTTCTCATCTTTAATGTCAAATTTATCGACAAATTGGAGTTTCTCATCTTTATAATGCTTTTTCTTATCTCTAATGCAAAATTTATCGAAAAATCGAATTTTCTCATCTTTAACGCCAAATTTGTCGAATTTTCTCTTCGTCAATGCCTTTTCTAATCTTTAACACCAAATTGATCGAAAAGTCGAATTTTCTCATCTTTAACGCCAAATTTACCGAAAAATCGAATTTTCTCATCTTTATTGCCTTTTTTTCAATTTTAACGCTAAATTTATCGACAATTCGAATTTTCTCATATAAAAATGAACTTCCGTATGTATGTTCCCTATGCATTTCAAAACTACTTGACCGATCGGGCCGAAACTTTGGGAATATGTTGTACGAACATCAGCGAAGGATTCTCACCAAAAATTTTAACACTGGGACTATTTTAGGGTTGAACACAGGCCCGTGTGTTTTCTATATCGCGAGCCAGAAAACTCTTGCTTTTCACATACGTGGTCTGCTCAGGCGTTTGAAAACCGTCTTTTTTTTTGTAAACGCACCAAAAGAAAAAAAAAAGAAGAAATATTGTTTATTCACGAGCACTCGAATGAATACAAAAAATCGAATAAAAAAATAGATAATATTTCATTTCGATAAAACTTATTCAAATATAATTTCTGATATCGAGTTTTCTTAAAATTATTTTTTTCTCAATCGCAGCCCGACGGATCAGCTAGTAATCTATAAATTCGTCCGTCACTCGGTCGATTTTCGTTATAAAATTCGTCCTCGATAAGAATTTTGATGTTGCGATGTTTTTTCTTTTTTTTTTTTTTTTTTTTTCTTAAGAATTCACAAAGTCTGTTGAGAGAGAATTGCGATCTATTTGAGGTAATTCGTCACTCATCTTCGTGACGTGTTCGGACTAGCCGATACGAAAATAGTTCAATTTTTCCCTTTTTCGTATTTTCCTACGATTAAAAAAGAAAAATCATTTTTCAAATGATTTTTCTTTTTCGATTTTTTCGTATTTTCGTATTTTCCTACGATTAAAAAAGAAAAAAATCATTTTACAAATGATTTTTCTTTTTTGATTTTTTCGTATTTTCGTGCGTTCTCCTTTTTCGTATTTTCTTTTTTTGTTATTTCGTATTTTCGTACGTTCGCCTTTTTCGTATTTTCCTACGATTAAAAAAGAAAAATTATCTTTCAAATGATGATACCTTTTTTATTTTTTCAAATTTTTCTTACTTTTTATTTTTTTTTCGAGAAAATGAAAATCTGATGAAAACAAACTAAACCGCGCGTTGAAAACACGATACGATCCAGGGATTTTTACACCGTCGAGAAACTCGTGGCAAATAAGTGTATCGAGTATTTTGGTGGGAAAGATTGTTCGCTCGTCCCACCTCTGCGATGACGCAAAACCTCCCTCGCCATCTCTCGAAACGACGAAGAATTTTTAAACACAAAAAAAAAAAAAAAGACTCGTCGATGCGGGTTTTTTGATTTTTCTCGTTGATGCCTCAGAGTCTGAAAAAAAAAAACTTTTTTTTTTAAATCATCCGTCTGGCGAATAACTTCCACCTGTTTCTCGGTGCCTCGCGCGCATTTTTTTTTACGACACGATGATTTTCGTTTCCGAATGACAGGTCGAAGGAAAGACGGAGAGAGAAATGCAAGAAAGTTAGAGAGAGAGAGAGAGAGAGAGAGAGAAAGAGAGACATTCTCGTATCGATTTCTGACACGTATCGATTAATTAATTACTTAATCGTATCAATTGGCGCGAATTATCGATTCCAATAATTTCCAGTTTCGCATACGACGAGTGTCTGCCGTACGCGCACACGCGTTTTTATTGCCTCAATGTTGAAATTGAATTTCTCGAGGAATGCGATAGTCTCGAGGGTACCAAAGAGTGGGGGGGGGGGGGGGGAGAAAAACGGCGTGACTCGGGCCGTCGCATCGGGAACGTCGTCCACGTCACGATATGACGTCGAATCGCAATTTTATTTTATTTTTATTTTATTTTTTTTTCAATCAAACGTCCTCCCACGCGATACTTCTTGCATCGATTCTTTAATTTTCCCGTAATGGAACAATTTTTTCATCGTCATTGCCGCAGAAATATTTCAAGTTTACCTTCGGTTAGTATCGTTACGAATTTTCACGAAACTTCAATTTTCGACCCCCGAAACGTCGTTTAACCAACACGATAAAAAAAAAAAAAATGAAATAATATACGTTTAATCGTCCGATCTCCTCGATTCGATAAGGCGAATATCCGAGCTCAACGGTGAGCAACAAAAGTTTGGATCGAGGTGTATTTGTGTGCGTATAAATACGTGGATATAAATACGAGGTTACGGTCAAAAGAGCCACGATTTCTCGAGTGTGACGTCACGTTTAAATACGTGACGGATTAATCGCAATCGCCTGATTGATAAAGATCCCGGCACTCTCCGAAAGTCTATTATTGTCGATTCTCGATTGCACGGACGATGAACGAATTCCCGAAAATTTTTGGTTGGGGAAAAATCTTTTTTTCTTTTTTTTGGGGGTTTTTTTTTTTTTTATTACCGAAGAAAAATTGGTTGAGTGTAATTTCTGAAAATTGGGAAATCCGTCGGATAATGGATGTTTTTCCTTCTTTTTTTTTTTTTTGCATTGATTAAGGTATTCCGAATAGTGAAAATTGGGTTCGATCAAATTTTGAATTTTGTTTCAGTTTGGTGATCGTAGTACGAAAGTTCTTGAGGTATTTCTAAATTTATGGAATTTTTTTTTTTGTTGTTTTTGTTGGTTTTATTAAAATCTAGTGGAATTTGGATTACGATATTTTTAGGGTATTTAATAGGGAATATTCGTCAATTTTTATGACAGCGGATTTTTCGAAAAACGTGGACAATTTTATTGACTGATGTTTGAAGATTTTAGTGGAAAAGTTTTTACGAAGATACGCTAGTTCGTTCACGAATTTTGAAAGTTTACGAATTTTTGGCTGTTTGATTTTTTAACTTTCGGAGAATCTTAATCCTCGCCAATCTTTTGCCATCCGACGGTAAACTCAGTGACGGATGTGTTCGTTTGATCTTTCGAAAGTGATTCTCGTTACGAAGGGGATTTGCAATTTTTGTTTTTTTTTTTCTTCGTATTTCCGATCGTTTTTTTTCTTCAATGTTGAAAAAATATAATTTTCGATATTAATGTTATTAATTTTGTATATTATTTAGTACTTTTGATGTTTCGATTTTTCGTTGAATCCATTCGATTGATTTAGGTCGCGATTCGTTTAAAAACGGACGAAAATTATTATTGAAAAACTAAAAACCTCACATGGGTCAAGAAATTATTAAAAAATACGAAATATAAAACAATTTTTAAAAAATCATTTTAACGTTCGTACATATTTACAAATGCGTCTATTCTTGTTTTTTTTTTTTTCATTTGCAAAAAATCAATGTATCATAAAATCGTTGTTATTTTTCTTTTTTTTTTTATTTACGTTTGTTCGATAAATTCGATTGCAATGAAAAATATAATTCAAAAATGCCTCTGCAAAGTCTTTAAAAAAAGTGTTTTCTTTTTTTTTTATTGTTTTATTTAAAATATTGAAGCTCGTACGTTGTTCGATAAATTCGATTGCAATGAAAAATATAATTCAAAAATGCCTCTGTAAAGTCTTTAAAAAAAGTCTCTTCTTTTTTTTTTAAATTGTTTTATTTAAAATATTGCAGCTCGTACGGTATATTTAAAAAGATTTATTTCAATCTCAAAATATTATTTACAATATTCGTAGCAAATACTTTATTTACAACAAAATCCATATTTAGTTTTACAGCTCGCAATTTTCGGAAACTGAAAAAAAAACGTTCGTTGAAAATGATTATTAATATTGGTATAAATTTTCTCCGCTGTTACAGATAACCCAAACAAACCCAAACCAACCCAAACCAACCCAAACAAATCATACGATTCGTTTTGAACATCTGACATATTCTGTCGCACTTCGGTGTCGACTTTTCACCGGGTGAGAAGAGTATTTAAAGTACCGGGAGTCTGCGAGCTCGCCGCTATTCCTTGCGTCGTTCGCGAAAATCGTTTTGCGGCGTATTTTCAAATGTCAGCGTCAATCGACGGGATAATGAGCAGCTGATCGCTTGTCTCTGCGGTTCTTCGTAATTTTCGACATTTACGTCAATTTTCTCCATATTCGTGCGATCTTGCGGTATCTCGTGAGCAAAAAAAAAAAAAAAGAACTATTAGAATGAAAACGAAACGAAATAGGAAACGAGGTAGAGTTATATAAGAGTGTAACGATTTTACAGGCCAAACGAGAAGTGACCCGTTCGGATTTTTCCACCTGCGTTCCATCGAAGCTACCGACTCGTGTTGCGTTTCTTACTTTTTCGTTCAACGATTTTTCGACATTTTCAAAATTCACTATTGCCAACGAAAATTATATTTAAAAAATGGTTTTATCATGGAATCAGTTTCCATTCGGCCATTTAACGTTTCCAGGCCTCGCGGTGGAATAAAAAGTTTTTTTTTTTTTTTTTTTTTGTACGTTTCGATCTTGGGTTTGAATCCTCTTTGGAATTTTTATTTTGTCTGAAATTTATCATTTTTTGGGTTATAAGAGTTTTAAGTATGTTTGGGTTTGTTTGGGTTTGTTTGGGTTTGTTTGGGAATAAAAAGTTTTTTTTTTGTTCGTTTTGATCTTGGGTTTGAATCCTCTTTGGAATTTGTATTTTGTCTGAAATTTATCATTTTTTGGGTTATAAAAGTTTTAAGTATGTTTGGGTTTGTTTGGGTTTGTTTGGGTTTGTTTGGGTTTGTTTGGGAATAAAAAGTTTTTTTTTGTTCGTTTCGATCTTGGGTTTGAATCCTCTTTGGAATTTGTATTTTGTCTGAAATTTATCATTTTTTGGGTTATAAAAGTTTTAAGTATGTTTGGGTTTGTTTGGGTGAGATGTATATCGGATAGTTCGATATCTCGATTTTTCTTAACGCGACATCCATTTTTTTATTTTATACACTGTCTAGTTAATAGTTATTTAAACGGTTGTTTAAATAACTATTTTTGTTTAAATTATAAACAATCGTAACGACGATGGATAATGAGAAATTTGGTAACTTTTTGTTTGTCGAATATTTTTGGCGGATGTACGATAGGGTTAAAAAGAATGAAAGATAAAAAGGCGGTATTTCAGTATAGTTCCCCCTCTCCTTGGTATCTCCGCGTGCGAGTGGCGCTCGTTGCGCGCTCTGACGGAGGCGTCATATAACTATTCGCGTCGGTAGTCGATAACCGGCGAGCCACACTCCGCGATTGCATATTGGCCGGAGAAAACGAGACGCATTTAACTCGGATCAAATGAAATCGGCGCGAGTAATTCGCAAGAACTCGACGACTGTAATTACACCGGCCTTATAGAGTGTTCACCGGCGATTGGCGGTGTCTCGCCGCTCGACTCGCGCTCCGCAATGCACCGATAATTACATTTACGCGCGTAAAGCGTCACTCGCGTTAAGGGGTTAGGTCTCTCCGACCACATTCGAAAATAAGAGTTATTTCAAAGTATTTAAATAACACGCGGGAAAAAAGTCAACCTTTTTTAAACGCACTTTGAAGTGGCGCGAAAAATAAAAATACATATTTCGTAAATAAATAAGAAATATATATTTAAAATAAATTAGAAATGTATATTTAAAATTAATAAAGTGGCTGAAAAAATGAATATATCAAGTAGCTAAAAAAATAAAATATTTATTTCCTAAAGTGGCTAAAAAAATGCATAAATCAAGTAGCTAAAAAAATCAAAATAGATATTTCCTAAAGTGGCTAAAAAAATAATACTTGCGTATTAAAAGAATATTTTATTCTTTTAATTTAACCGTAAATTTACTCTTCGATTCAACTCGCTTCAAAGAACTCCGTTCTTTTGCTCTTTTTTTTTTCATTTTTCTTTTTATTCCATTTTCCATTTTTTTCCATTTTCCATTTCTTTCCATTTTCCATTTGTTTCCATTTTATTTGTTATTCCATGTTTTTGTTCCATTTTCCATTCTTTTTCCATTTTCCATGTTTTTGTTCCATTTTCCATTTGTTCTTCCATTTTCTATGTTTTTTCCATTTTCCATTTTTTGTTCCATTTTCCATAGCTTGGCAGCTCGAACAATTTCCGGGACTCGTTCCCATAAACATCCTGGCCTAGTCCACTTTTGTCCAACGTTCTCAATTCGTCTTCCCAATGTTTATACGAATCCTCGAGCTCAAGCGGATTCGAAACGAGGTGCGAATAAAACCAGGAATTTCTGGTCTTCGAAATATTCTCGTCATCGTCTCGTCGTATCTTTTGATTTTCGTTATTTCTCGGTGTACAAAGAACTCTCGCTCCGTTCTCGGATCGGTGACTGGGCGATCCGAATTCACCGTTGAATCTATCGGTGGATAGACTTCTTTCGGAACTCTTGGAAGACTTAAAAATATTCCGCTATCTCATTCGTAACGTCTGTGTCTGAAAGAACCCGCGAGAAAATCTCGTTCCGTGCAAGAGTACGAGAAGTTTTGTCTCTCTCTCTCTCTCTCTCGACGAGTGATATCTTCATATAGGTGTCTCAGCCACGAGCAGCCGGCGTACTACCAAAGAAATACGGTGAACGTGAATTATTGGCAATGCCTTTTTCACTTCAACCTCGTTCATATTAAACGACGCGCACGCGCACTCCGCGTTTATATGCATACAGGGACGGGACTCAAAATGACCTTGAATATCTTCCCGTACACCTAACGGTCACTTTTAGGACATTGGTGTTTCTATTTCTCCGTTATTCCGAACGTTAGGGTAGTTACGAGCTATTTTCGAGTCAAATCTTTTGAAAATTACGTTTTTCCTTATACGTCGATTTAAGCTATTACTTATCTTATTTTATCTATTTTTTTCGATTATTCACGCTTATTTTTTACACGAATAATTGATTTTTATTTATACCGATTAAATCGTAGGATTTTTTAAATTTGTTATTAAATGATGTCGCGTTGTTTTCTGAATTTTATATTATTGTTATTATTCGTGAAAATTCTCTGATTGTTTTTAGAACACTTGTTGAAAAATTCATTTTTTTTTTTTAATATTCTTAAATATTTTTTTATAATGTTTCAAAATATTCTTCGGTGGACTTAAGCTTTGTAACTCTTGTACAGATTTTTCAACATTCTTATTTACGAATCCGTTATTTAAATATACAAAATATGATTTTTCATATTAATAAAAACGAAGAAAGTAACGGCATTTTTGTTGCGTGATAACGCGGCAAACTTGATCGAGATGTAATTGAAATTCAATAATTATTCTCGTATTTTATGTATAGAAAATAATTCGTCTAATTAAATATATTTATAATATGTTTCGTTTTAATATATTTATAAAAATATATAAAAATAGTATAATATTAAGGGAATGACGAACACGTTGGAAACTTTTGACGCCGCGTCTCGTTACGTCGGTAATTACAATTTTGGGATTTCGCGTTGCGAGTAACTACCGACGGATGGCGCGCCCCGCACGCCAATTCGGCCGCGACGTCTCGACTTTTCGGGCGAAGAATCGTGCCAGGACTATTGCCAAGCGCTGAGCAGGGCGCGTGTGTCTTTATGTACGCGTGGATTCGTTACGAGCGCAGCGTGGAGAAAAGGCGCGCGAACTTTCGTCGAAAGCACTGCACACGGCAAAAAAAAAACGTGATTTTAGATGTTTTTGACAATTTTTTCATGGAAATTTTGGGTTTTCGGGAAAATAAATGGTATATTCGTGTTCAGGGGATGAAGTTACATCGAAATGGACCAATAAAAAAAATATTAAAAATCTAAAATTTTTTTGGATTTTTGGGGGAAAAAAGTTTTTTCACTAAATCATGGATAACTTTTTTCCCTTTGGGATTTGTCCCTCCGCTTTGCGCTCAATCTCTTCGTTATGATTTTCCCTTCAAAATGCTTTTTTATTCATTGAAATCCGATGATTTTTCGATTTTTGGCAGATTTTCAAAGTTGGACCATCGA